>LPNX010486476.1:37369-54620 GCA_001517045.1 Pseudotsuga menziesii
ACAAGTATGAAGTATTAGGATGAAGAGATGGATTATATCTTGCAATACAAAAAATGACTAAAGGGAAAATTGAAAATTGAAAATTGGAGGATTTTTTTAGGAAGGAATTGCTATAGGCACGTGGCTATATGAATAAATTTTGCAAACTTGAAGCCTTTATGATTTGGAAGGAAAAAAATATATTCTAGCAATGGTTGTTATGAATGTATCTACCTCATTGAATTTTTGCTATATTACAATAGGTAGTTTAAGATTCTTAATTATTGAATTCTTCCTTAAAACATTGTCTTTGACATTTGAAAGCGACGCATGTGATCTTTTAATTATATGCTTGTTTTCTTTGCCATGATCCTTATTTCCCCTAATAGTGAATTACAACATAGGTTGTAAGCCAATAGTTTTCAATCATTGCTATCCTAACACTATTATTGTTATTTTAACACTACTACTGATCTGACATAGCTCGGGGGCCCCAATCAGATAAGTTATTCATGTGTACAACAAGGTGGAAATTGGTTGGAGCCACAAGATTTTGCATGGAATGGATATAAGAGATGGAGCACAACTGGAGACAAGGTAATGTGTTTGAATAAGGTATAATTTGGTTATGTTTTATTCTAAATTATTATTTTATTTTATTAAAATATGTTTATATGTATGATTTGAATAATACTAACCTAATTGTTAGTGCGAGGTTTGATGTGGAAATTGGTGCTAATTTTTGCTAGAAAAGATAAGAGAAGAAGAGATGAAATTCCACTTGAAAATATGTTGGTACTTCTCTTGGGAAGAAATAAAATATTGTAAATTTATTATTTGGATAATTTGTGTTTGTTATTGATTTTAATTCTAACCATGATTTGGAATCTAGTTTATGAATTACCATGGTATGAAAATGATGTGAAACTAAGGTTATGAGAAGAGGTAAATATAGGGTTTTATGGTTTTATCTAAACTGGAATGAAGCTAACCCTTATATGTAGCCATCTTGGGAAATATGCCAATTTTATGAAGAAGATCGATTTTTTATGGAACTAATTCCCTTTCATGGAAAGTTCAAGGAAGTAAAAAAATTTACCCTTTTGGGGGTGCTTTTTATACCCCTTACCCTAAACAAAATAAAGTCTTTTGGAGGGGGCGGGGGGTCTTAAAAACCACCCCAAATTCCCAATAATTGGAATTTTTCAGTAGGGTTTCCCCCCGAAAGTCCAATTCTCAGAAATTTTTTGTGGGTTTTTAAAGACCCCCCAAAGGTGCTTTTCAAGGAGGTTTTTAACCCCCCTGAGAAAATCAAAGTCAAGAGAATTAGAATTTTTGGGGTGATTGTTTTAAATATTACCCCAAAATTTAGCTCTCAAATCTTTTAGAGGGTGGTTTTGAAAGACCCCCCCTAAAGGTCTTTTTGAATGCAGTTTTTACTAACGCCCCTTAAAACGTTACGAGAATTATACTTTTTTGGAGTGGTTGTTTTAAAGCTGCCCCCAAAAGTTGACTTTGGAATATCCCAAAACAAAGACCAAATTAATATTAATATTATTATTATTATTATTATTTGATGTATTTTTTTAATAGGTGTTGAGCCATAAAGCTCCAAAACACTTAGATTATTTTTAAAAAAAATTAATGGTGTTGAGTAAAGAACTATGGAGCACTAATAACTATTTAAATGGGTGTTGAGAAATGAGCTATGAAGAACCATAACTATTGTCGAGTTGAGTGTTGAGAAGTAAATATTTTGATCACTTAGAATCTTTATGGATAAATGATATTGAGTTGGGATCTCCAAAGCATCGAAAATAAATGAATTACTATTAAATTTCATGATATTTATCTCCTTTATTCTTTCTTAAGACTGACTTGGACTCCCACTTTAAGAGGAATTGAGCATCCAAAGAGATCAAAATGGTTTGAGAGTAGTTGATAACTAAAATCAACTTGTTAGGATTAAATATTATTATTATTTAATAAATTATGATATTTTTATTATTTATAGTTAAACAATGATAATTTAAAATCAAATAATTAAATAAAGATAAATACAATCAATTAGTTTAATTAGGAACAGAATATAGTGGCTAAACCTAAATTATAGAAGCCTTTCTCCTCAAAGAAACTAATAAATAGTATAGAGAGGACGTTGTAAGGGGCAGCGATCCCTAGTTCATGGGAGGGTGTAGCCGTAGGTGTTTTTAGCACTCAGATTAACAAAGTAAGATTTTGGTGTTTCCAAGGAATACTATGGATAGGGGGAAAAGTTATTTACAAGAATATACAAAGGCATGGTAAATGAACCTTGTGATGACTCTGTTGGTTAGTTAAGAAAGATAGCAATTTTCACCTAAATCTTCTAGTATTTTGGCATGCTTGGTTTATCTTTGAGGTGACCTATTGAACAAACCAGAAATGGTTCAAGGTCTATGGTTGGGTGGAATGTGGAAGTTCTCAAATCAGCCATAAAGCAAAAAGGGCCAATAAGTACTTCTATATTATTTCTAATTTATGATTTGTATACAAAACTTATTTATCTTAATTATTTCTTGTATCTGTTCAAGTATGCTAAGTTTTTATAGAGTGTAACTCTTTATTGTTGCCTCTAAATTATGGATTATTACTCATCAAGTTTAAAAATTGGTTTCATATAAATCCAGAACTGATATATATTTATTTCTCAATTAGAATATTTATGATCTTTTATATTTCCACTTTTATATATTTCAGGATTGTATTTATGAGCTAAGAGAAACATACAGAAAAACTAAACTTATAAATATCGTAGACTATTTCTAACCTACAAAGAAATCTCCCCATAAACCCTAACTAAGTAGAGGATCCCAATCTCAAATCCGAGGACCAATTCGCTAAAACTTAGGTAGGTTAACAGTATATATATATATATATATATATATATAAATTTTAAACCTTTAAAATCCTAAAAACATTAAATTAATAAAAATCACACAAATAAAAAAAATAGTTGCATAATGCCATAACCTTTAGATACTTAAATTTAAACCCACATATAAATGATTAAGATTCATGAATAGACAAGTCGTTGTGTAAAAAAACTTTTTCTCATATTTATCGAAGACATAAAAGTTGAAATAAACAATCATTCAAACAATAAACATATCATAGAAATCTAACTTTGAATAAGGCATTAGCCAAAGATATGGTAGAAATGTTGTGGATAACACACTCAACTTATAGAAGTAGGATCACTCATGATTCTACAATATATAGTTTAAAAACCACTAAAAGTATTTATTAAAAATTCTAAATCTATATATAAGTGAAAGAATCCACATTAATATGTGAGCACTAGTTTGGAATCATTTTTAGCAAGTGCATCATCACTACAAAGGGTTTATTCATACAAAAAAATAAAAATACACTATACATATATTCTATTCAAAACTAGATTTCAATTAGATTCACATTCTTAATGCTGGCACACATTTTTGGTTCAAATATCAAATCATGTAGACAAGCAACCTCTACTTAATACCAAAACAATGGAGGGTAAGATCATATTCTGCAACGTTTTTTTTCACAATTACTTTTCTGCAATTAAAATTTCACAATTAACCTTCTAGAGTGATTTTTCGCAATCGCCCTTTCCGCAATTTGCAGGAACTCCTTCCTTATGCAATTGTTGATTGCGGATTGCAGATATGCTTTTTTACTTTTCTCAAAACAACTTTCTCAATTTGTCTTCTGCGAAAATTCTTCTGTAATTGTGGATTTTATATTGCGGGTCTTCTTTATTATTTTCTCAAAACTAATTCCACAATTTTTCTTCTAAAAAAATTCTTTTGTAAATGTAGATTAGGGATTGCAGTTCTTCTTTTCATAAATTCTCAAATATGACTTCCACAAATCTCTTTCATAATAGTCTTCCCGTAACTTTAACAAGCTTGCACCTTGTCATTACGGAAACTATTCTACACCATTGATATTTCTCTCTCTTATGATTTGGGTTATACAAATCTTCACTTCATAGAAACTTAGTGTTATAATGCTTCCAACTCTGCTTAGCCAACTCTGTCATTATAGCTTCCCCAAATCTCTTTGGACTATTTTATCAATGTTTCCATATGCCTTATGATCAATTTAATCAACAATATTTTTTTACTCATTTTTCGTTACTAAGCTCATTTGACATCAATAGCAACCATATTCAACATTCTCCCCCTTTGGCATTGATGAAAACATCTAAACATTATCTCCCTTCAACAAAATTGGAAAAGGATAACCTGTTATGCCCTTACTATAACCATCTTGATAGAGAATTTCTTGTTTTTCTTCTTTTTGACAATTGCCCTTGCCAATATATCTCCTCTTTTAATAAATTTAGCTCTTTACTTATGTTCCTCTTTTTAACTGAACTTAGTACATTTATCCTTCTACTTTTATGGAGTTTATCCCATCTTGTCAATAGTTATCGCAATAATACTTTCATCTTAATCATCATGGATGATTAAGAGTAGTGTCAACTATCCTTGGTTGAATCCTTTACATAGTTGGCTATAAAGAAAATTTGCCATGCTTTGATCTTCCAATGGTGCCTCCACTAATTGTGAAATAAAAACTAGAATTTACATACAATAATTCTTAGCTGCACCTTTAAAAATGCCTATATCACCATACAACTTTTTAATAAAGTATAGGAACCTTTTAATAAAGTATCATCTAGTTTCCTCGATGCACTATTCTACCTCCTTTGTAAAACAACCTAACAAATATTTTGATAATCATATACATCTATTATTTTCTCATCTATATCATATAACCAATCAATATACATATACTCAATTCTAATATCTAAGCCAAAATTTATAGCTCTCAAAAGTGATATCATGCTCAAAGACCAACTTTTTCCACCTATAGGATAAAAATATACAAATACATACATAAACAATTTTCTTGGGAACATATAAAACATATAATAATGATTACTTACCATCCCTCACTAAGTAATTTGGAGCTCCAATAATTTATTTTATTAATTTGGATTTGTCTTAACTACGAATTTTATGCACTTCTTCCATAGTTATAATTTATTTTTTTTGGATCAAAACCACTCTCTAAAATGGACGAAAACTATGAAATTTTCACATCAACAATATTTTTAAGGTTGTTGAAAAGATAAAATTCAATTAAATATGTTTCTCCAATTTGGAAATACCTAGTCACTTTTACTTCTTTTTAATATTTATAACAAGATGGGTTGCTAAGCAGCAAGTCCCTGCCTAAGTAAAAAACAAAAAGCTAATGATGCTAGTACATAAGCCCTAAGTCTCATTGCAAATAATACTTGTTGCTGATAGTCGCAAAAGTTGATAAAAAGTCTCATTGTAGATAATACTTGTTGCTGATAGTCGCAAAAGTTGATAAATAGTCTCATTCCAGATAATACTTGTTGCTGATAGTCACAAAAGTTGATAAGTTCGTATTTATCAAGGGGCACAGAAATCAGCTGGAGCAGTGTATACAAAGTTTTTGCTGTTTCTTCCCTTTTTTGATGAGCTTGTCTTTAAAAATGTTTGGATTGTCAAAATACTTCCAGTTTTGATAGAAAGGAAGAACCAAGCTGGCTGAAGAGTCAATGTATATTTTGATTTCTCTTTAGAAATATCAAATATAAAGTTTTTTTCTTGGAAATAAACAAACCGTACAAAGGCAAAGCCAATACAAGGTTATGATCACCCATTCTATGGCTAAAACTAATGATTGGCCATAGAATTGGTGATCATAAGAATTGGTTTTTTTCAATATAAGCATGTATCTCACTTTTTTGAAAGACTATAGGAAATCATAAGCTATTCATGTGTCTAAGTAGGTAGAGTCATTGCATGTGTACCTTGAAACTAGGTTGCTGATACCAGGTTCCACTTCCTATAATAGATATGAAGTATGGACAAGATACAAGAAAATTTCTGCATAGAATTATACTTTAAAAAAGCTTAAAATTCCATTGACGTGGTAATTATACATACATATAAAATGGCTACATATGTCAAGGGAAAATGCAAATCAACTGGTGTTCGTATCATGACATTTCAATATAGTTTAATCCAATTATGGCATCTGAATTTAGAGATTTCCTCAAACCTTTGCATTTGAACATACAACAGTTCAGACAACAAAGAATGCAGATGACCCAATATTTTTCGAATAAGCCTTTCACATATTCTAAATTGATCTTGTTGAAGTCCTTCACCATATTAATAATCATTGGCATTGCTCACAAACCATTGCTAATAGAAAGAAAAAGGGATAAAACACATAATCTTCTAACCTGTCTCTAAGCCATTACAAAGAAAATAAAATTTTGAGAAGACTGGAAGGGTTAGAATTTATTTATTTATTCACCTAGGTCTTTTAAGCATGTTTGCATAATGATAGTGTGACAAAAAAGTGATTCCCAACATTTGATGTCAAATTAGATCTATTGGCACATTGCAAAAGTAGTGATTTGACCATTCGAATTGAAACAAAGATCTTATGTCCACTCTTAAAGGAAGAAAACGTGGCATCCATGCATCAAATAGAATAATGTGATGAGCATGAAAGTGCGCGTAGGTGGAAAAACAACACCACAACACCAGGCATAGAGTCATCAGGCATAGAGGCATACCAGGCCCAAGGAATACCAGGCTCGAGGAACATCATCAGTTGGCTTATTTAGCAAGACATAGGCGGTCTATTTACCTCTTTGCTTGGGAGATGTAATAGTTTAGTTTTTGAGAGAAAAATATGGTTACTAAAAAAGCTAACAGGGAATGGCCAGCTACAACAATGAAACCACAACTGGAATGCTACCCAACCAGTCATTTAGAGCATATAGGTTTTGATATATAATCCCATTTGTGTAATCAGGGCTATTGAAACTAAGTCTCTCTATAGGGCTCATATTTGTGTAATCATTGTCCCTCTTGAACAAAAACATGATATGTTATGGAGTTTTATAAAAACTCATCTCAATGCAAAGATACTTGTATTTCTTTCAAGTTGTAAGCAGGTCAGAGTGAACAATTTTTTTTACTCAATAGTCGTACATTTCTGTCATTTTGTTTCCTTTCGAGTTTTCTTATTTGAAATAGAGTCCGAGGGTGTGACATTTCCATCTATAAATGGTACAATGATGCGATTGCTTTAATATTGAAAACCATCCAAAAATTTAATTTATCTTGGCACTCTATGTAGGTAAAGTTTGTTTACAAATAATTTAAGAAGTTACGCCCCGGTATACCTTTGAGATGTCTTCATGGTCGCATGGAAAAAATCAAAGGATCCTGCTACTTTTTAATTATAGAGAGGAAAAAAATTCCCTTCTCTTTGCAACTGATGTAGCTTCAAGGGACTTAGATTTTCCAGCTATTGATTGGGTGGTTCAGGTGTATTGTAATTTAAAGGAAATTATATTCAGTCATTGAACTATGCTGAAATGGAAGAATTGCTGAATAGTCTAGTCCTATTCTTGTACACTGTATGTGCTTGCACTAATATTATTATTTGGTTTTGGAACCTAAAGGTGGATTACCCTAAAGATGTGCCATATTACATTCATTGTGTTGGTGGCGTAGCTCACTTTAATGATGGGGGTCGTTCTGTTGTGTTTTTTATGCCTTCTAAAATGAAAATGTTGATGCAGCTGTAGGAGACTAAGATTCCAGTTAAAGTGATTAAGGTGTGCTATTTATTGTAATAGGGGAAAAGCCTCTTTGATAGCATTGATGTCCATTTGTTATATTTTGGGTTTTAGTCTTTTTTTTAAGCTTCAATTATAATCCATCATATTGAAAAGAATGTGTCTTTCAATATTTCTTGGGTGACCACATAGGCAAATACAAGTAAGCTACAGTCTGTCTCAGCTCCACTAGCAGCACTTATGTCAAAAGATCCAGATCTGAAATATATGGCACAACGAGCGTTTGTGACATATTTGAGGTCAATACATTTACATCAGGATAAGTAAATATTTGACGTATCAAAGTTACCAATAGAAGACTTCTCTGTCTCTTTAGGTCTCCCTACAGCTCCCCGGATATGTTTCTTAAAATGGAGTGGAAGCAAACTGAAAAAGATGGAGACTGTAAGTGCTGAGCATGAACAAGATCCTCAAGATAGTGAAAGAAGTGAGAATGAAGATGCTAGTGTAGATGGTGCAGATAGGACTTCTTACAACATCTTACAAGTGGAAAGTCAAAACAAGTAAAACAACACTCTAAATTAAATTATCACTTTAACAATAAAGATTTCGATATTCTATCTCTAGAGGATGAGAAAATGAGATCCAGGAATGACAATGAAGGGGATGATGCATTTTTTACTAAAAAGAGGCCAATTGAAGATGGAGACACTAAATGAACAAGTCGTGTCTATATGAACCACTTGGATCTATGGCAGCTTATTCCTGTGTGCCCCAATACAGTGAACACAAATTCATCCACCTTAATCTCCAGGAGCTCATCTGAGAAGAGAAGTAAGGGTGTCAAGGCTTTTCACTATAAATTCATGAAAGTTATCAAAGCATCGCGATTCATGTCTCCTAGACACCTCTGAATGGCGATTCATCTAGTGCAATATAAACCAAAGATATCCACAGATCTTGTTTCAAGCACAACAATGGAAGGTCGACTGCTTGCAATAATATTAGGATACAAAACCCTCCCCCGAAGTCTGAGAGGCACCGAGATGGTTTCTTCCTTTTAGAGCAAAAATATTTCAACCTTGGCCGTGACGGTGTGATATTAAAGAAACTCTAAGAAGACCCCGTCGCAGCCCAACAAGACTGTCCTGGTGAGGAAGACGACAATGCATATTTTTGGTTAAGGTAAGCTGCAAGTTAAACCCTACAGTCCTTTTAGTCGAAATTCGATAGCGCCACCATGAAAACAATGTAAAAAATGTAATTGATTCAGCAGAGAAAAGTGATTTCAAAATGATATTGGATTTATATGGATTTGCTATTAGTTTTCTTAACTAACAAATATAACGTGAATCTTACTACAGGAAGGATTCCAATGAAATAAAGGTTTCCCTGTCAATGGAAGAGATGCTGGAACTGGAAAATTTACCCTGTAAATGCAAGAGATGCTGTAACTCGAGGGTTCAAAACCCTTCTTCGCAACAACAAAACATATCGATGCCTACAGGCAGTAAGGAAAAGCATAAGTAGTGTAGTAAAGAAGAGAGATAAATGAGCAAATCCATACCTCGTTACAATAAATAGCTCTAGCAGAGGTGGTGGTGAACACAAGTACAATCCAATAGATAGCTCTAGCATACGTGGTGAACACTTATAGGAATAGATATGCATGAACAGATGGACAACATGCAAGAATCCACATGTGGCCAGCTACAACAAAGCCAGGATAAGGCATTAACATAGAAGCTAGTGTCACTAACATTTTATGTTAGCTAAGTAATGTCATATTGGAGATAGCATTAATATATTAACCAATGTTGTTTTAAACTTAAGTTTGAACCTCTGAATATGAAATTGGCCTCAAAATGAGGCCAAATAAGGCCTCAAATTATTTTATTGGTAGAAAGAAAACTATGTAAGCATTTTTGTTCTTGGGTAGCGGCCACCGGATTCAAATTAGGATAAGTTGGTTGAATTTACATTGGGTTTTGTGTAGACAAATAAAAATGACGGCAAGCCGAATCATATAGTCCCTGCCAGCCTGAAGGCAGGGACTAATAATATCACCAAAAACAAGTGTCCCAACATAGTGCATTTTGGTATGTTTCTGCACCTCCAATCCAAACCTTTTGTATTTGTCCAAATTATCCATTAATTTTCCTCATTCATACTCATAGTATTCACTATGTAAAATCCATCATCCACAATGTTCATGTGAATGAGGACATTCCTAGTCTTTGAAAGTCACTAATCGACAATTTCATGAAAATTGGAGCTGAATAGGACAACGCTCCTCTCTGGAAATTTTGTATTTCCTGGCACTGTAGAATTACCCTTTAAATTTCATCAAATTCTGGATCAATCTATCATGTTCTGGCCAAAGTAAGAAAATTTCTCCAAACATATTTTTTACTTTTTTCCATTTCTTTATGTTGCATGAAACGTGGGGGGTAATGGTGTGGAATTGACATTCACCTATAATCTATGTGGAAACCACATGATTCTACAATTTTATCCCCTCCTTCATATCAGATTGACCTATTTTCCCAACCATTTGCACTGATTGGACGACCGGCAACGTCAGATGTGATCGCTCACACGAGCCAGGTCGTCTGATCGGTGCAAATGGTCGGTTAAGTATTTTACTCCCTTCATATCTCTTCGATGTCATCTCAATACCTTTAAAATAATGCAGATCAATCTACAACATAAATCTAATTCTTTGAAACCTTAAGTATTCAAAACTAGGGTAGTTTTTAAGGATTCAATTATTATATCTATGTACACTATTCTTAGAAACTATATATATATATATGAAAATGTTGAATTAAAAATATTTAATGTATAATTAAAACTTCTAATTTTTGGTGAATTTTATTAATTTAATCATATCTTACATATAAAAAAGTGAATTTTTAAGTGAGTTGGTAAAACTAATTTAAAAAAATGAATTGATGATTTAATGGGCCCAATTTAATCTACTTTATTCACAGTAAATTCATGTCAAACCCCTTTACCTTTTACCAAGCCCTAGAACAAGATCAATACAATTGATTTGTTTTAACATAGGGTAGATCCACCATTTGCATTGCCTTTACTTACAAGACCTCAAAAACATGGTTTAGAATGACAAGTTGTGGATCATTGATGTAATCAACACAACAGTTTATGAGTTGATTGT
This sequence comes from Pseudotsuga menziesii, assembly GCA_001517045.1. Lineage (NCBI taxonomy): Eukaryota > Viridiplantae > Streptophyta > Pinopsida > Pinales > Pinaceae > Pseudotsuga > Pseudotsuga menziesii. The sequence continues at coordinate 48,202 of LPNX010486476.1, forward strand.
GTTTACTCTATCTCTTTTTTCTTCCATAAAAAACATTCAATTTGAGAGTTTATGGGCGATTAATGTAATGATACAAGAAGATATGGTTCAGTATTTCTACTCTTGCAGTTTTGAAGCCCTAATCAAATGCTCTAGTCTAATGCAATGTGGACCGTAGATGTCATTACCTGAGGATATCCCAATAGTTTTTTTTCTCTCTTTTCTTCATATTCCCATTGAAATCCCTTAATGTGATATGATGTGAACAATATATCTCAAAGACTATATTTAATCTCGACTATTTACAAGATACATATTTATTGAAACAAAAGAATCAATCAACACACATAAGATCTGGCATGGAAACTCTCAACCATTGATTTTTATTACCACCATGGTTTGTTCTATGGTAACATGGATTCAACTCAAACATCTGAACCACATCTGGCACTACCACCTATATTCTCAACTTGACTTGGTTACTCCATGTATTTCTATTAGTTTGGACATCCGATAATATGAGGTCCACATCAAATTTCACCATAAATTTAGTTATATGTATAATTTTTTTCTTTGAAGGAAATGTCACTTCCATGATTTTTACACATGGACCCTCTTCAATCTATAATTATTTGTTAAATATCATTCCCTATGTCTATCAACTTCCACTAATTTTGTCAATTTATATAATTACATTTTTATAGAATTATAAATTTTACCCAATATTTATCATAAACAAGATCCACATTTAGTAAATTTATTCAACATGATCTCATGCTAGCTCCTATGATATGTGTGAAAACACCATCTTGACATTTCAACACATGAATTTTTAACTATATCCTTATATAGTTCTTATTTCACATGGACATTTCAATAACCACATACCCTGCAAATTGTATTTCTTCAATTTCCATAAAGCTAGACACTGAAATGTAGGAAGTGACTTCAACTAACCTTTATAACTTGTCTAGTTATTGAAAAAATAATTCAATGTTGCAATCAATACTCTCAATTTAACATTTCAAAACTTCAACATTTTTTCCCCAAATTAATCTTCTACAAATTGTGTTAAATAGTTTGTATTAACACTTAGATTCCTTATTGTATAGTTTAATTCTGGCCAATACAACCCCAATGTTATATTTAACATCTCTTAGAGCACTTTGTCACAGATCTAATAGCCTATTTTCACTATTTACGCCACAAGGTAACTCACTTTCATTAGAAAATTTTATCTCATGCTTATATCAAGTTGTTTGGTTGGATATAGTATTTCATCAATAGAATTCAAGCTACAATAGCCTTCAACACTTAAATTTAGGATTAAACTCTAAAATATGTTTTCCCACATTATGCCATTGATTCATGCACAAAAAAAGAACAAACTAGAAAAATTAAAATGTAGAACAAAGAATGGAATTCCATAACACATTCAAAAATAAAATACTTATCTTTTTTAGAGATAATCTTCCAATTGGTTTCAAAAGAAGGATGTTTCTTCCAACCTCAGATTCTCTGTCACAATTAATCTATCTATTGAAGAGGAAACCCCTGAGAAGAGGCTATCATTCAACAAGGTTTAATTTCTTAAGTTTCATATACAGGTCCTCTTTGTCAACCCATAACCCATAAAGCTATTTGGTGTTATAAACCCCCTCTACAACTATTCCAATTAACCTACACAACATGAGGAATGGGACCCCCTTCTTGGAAAACAATCCCTCGAGATAACCTAGTTCCCTTTCAGTTCTCTAGAAAAGGATTACTAAGGAATCTCATTATTGGGACCTTAGGGATTCTTATATGTAGGTCAATATCCTATTATAATAGCACTGTAACTATTTGTACCAATCACATTGGAAATGGCATTAACTTGCATGAAGACACAATCCTTATTTCATGAAATTGTTGACATTTCCTTTAGTTTTTCCACCATTGGTACTACCTAGAAGGAATGATCCAAGAAAGATTGAATTCCCTTCATTCATTATATTTGAATGTTTCTAACTATCCACATGGTTCTCATGAGGATCCCACATTTTTCTCTCTAATCCTAAAGCTTATGTTAATAATGCAAAAGGGCTAGTTAATCAAGTCTTATAACCATGTGCTTGGGAATTTGAGTATATATTTTAGCGGCAAAACTCAATAAATGTGGACAAAGATTGTTTCCCTAGTATATATGGTATATATATAGAACAAACACAAACAATAATGAAAATCTTTCCATATATCTAATCAGATTAGTTGAATAGAATGAAATCTTAATGTATGTGAAGGTTCTCCCTGGTAGCTTGAAGTTTTAGTATCAATTGACTTATAGGAACCTGCATAAAGATCAAAACCAACAAGAAAAAAGTGGAAACATAAAAGATAATAAACTAGATATATATTAATGACCAAGGAGAAAAATAATAAACATTATTACACAATTTTATGGGAAAGAAAAATATTATCGCATTAACAAAATAAAGCGAAAAGTTACAACTAAAGAGCCTTGGTGTTGTGCTTCTTCCCGAAGGCCTCTTGCCTCAAAATTCAATCCTTTGCCGCTCAACTCTAGAAATATTCAAACATCATATGGGTGCTTTCTTATTCCTCCCTCTAACCATGAGGGTGAGATTGTATTTATAGTCCAAAAGAGATCAAGGGATTTGATGATTACTTGAATAAGGTTAAGGGATCATCCCTAGGGATTAGGGGCTCGAATCCCACCTATTATTGGTGGTTAGGATAAGCCTCCATTATGGATTTATTCTAGAATTCTCTCGATGCTTCTTTTTTTTCCTTTTAATGAGCATTGACGCATCTTGTACATAGGAAAGTGGCGTCAAGGAGAGGTGTTGCTTCCTGTGAAAAGAAAAGAAGTGTCACTGGTGCTTTTTTTCCATAAGCAATCGACATCATCCAAATATGACTCCTATTATTAGAAAGCAAGGTGTGTCGGTATCACTAGAACTAGAGTTCTAGAAATGAAAAACCTCTTCTCACTTCTTTTGGCATAGATACTTTAGTGATATAGGAAAGTATACATTAAGATAACAATATTTTGGTGTAATAGATTTCCCCCCAAAGTATGAAGCTAGAGGGATGTGATAGGTGAAATTATTTGATAGATGGAGGTTCGAAGATGAGGCAAAAACCATCAATTGAATACTTTTATAGCACCATATTCTATGATATATATATATCATGATTGACTCAATACATGCTTGTCGATTAGAATATCCTAGAGAAGTCAGCCCTAGTAGGGTTTTGTCAAGTTAGGAATTAGTATAAATAGAGAGCTAACCTCTCTATTTATTACACACTCCCTCACACTCAGCTGTAGCGCATAGCTGAGGAAGAAGAAGACACTAGGGCTAGGAAGAAAGAGGCTACTGCTATCGGGAGATCATCTTACTCTTTTGGGGTTTTACTTTTGGTGTTGATTCTATCTCTAAGGAAGTTGTGGGGTTTTCACCATTTATGGTTTCCCCAAGAAAAAACAATGTGTTCATTGTCTCTTGTGTTTGATTGATGTGCTTGTTATTCTCTCAGTTAAAGATCCTAATATAAAGCTAGCTTAATGTTAAAAGTCTAACATGGAATCAGAGCTAACCTGAGAAGAAGACACTATGCAGTTGCGGGAACTAGGGATTCCTACTTTATGGATATCTCTCCATAGATTTTCAGCAAAATAAGGTTGGAATAACTCTCCTCCCTAGGGTGCATATTTCTGTCGAAGTAGAATCCAATTCTGAGGTTTTTCAGTTTTGGACCCGACGCTACTGCCAAAAATTAGGGATTTCCACATAAGTGGAATTTTTCAGTGAGCCTAGGCCTAGATTGATCTCATCCTCAAAATTGAAGTTTAGAGATCAAGGTCAAAGCATTTGGTTGGACAGAAATCCAAAAAATCAAAACCCTAATTTGCTCCTGAACCAACACTGCAGAATTTCAGCTCCAAATCCAGATCCAACATCTTGACCTGGTAAGATCTAAATATTTTATATTTCTATTTGAGGATCTCAGTTAAGATGTCTCATCATACCAAGCTTGATGAAAATCTTGAGGGAGCTAATAACTTTCGATCCTGGAATTATAGGATCTCCCTAGTCCTGGAAGAAAATGAGTTAGACTCCTATATCAGTGAGGAGGTTTTAGTTCCAGAGGGAGATGAGGCTAACGCCTTACATTAGAAGAAGTTGGTTATGGAAAATAATATTATTGCTGATTCAATAAAGGATCACCTCATACCACAAGTTTCCTCCCTAAAGACACCTAAAGCTATGTTTGACTCCCTAACCAAATTGTTTGAGGGGAAGAACATAAACTAGAAGATGACTTTGAGAAACCAACTAAAGAATGTAAAGATCTAGAATGCAGAGACCATCCAATATTACTTTACAAGAGTCTCTCAGATCAAGGAATAACTAGAAGTAGTATATGAAGAAGTGGAGAATGCATAGATTGTAATGACCACCTTGAATGGTCTCCCTAGATCATGGGACTCCTTTATTCAAGGAATCAGTGCCAGAAAGAAGTTAGTCAAGTTTAGCAGACTATGGGAATAATTCTCTCAAGAAGCTCGAATAGCAGATCGAGAAGAAAATATGGGAAGTGGAGATCAAGCTCTCATGGTACACTCCAAGAAAACCAAAAGAAGTTCTCATCACCCCAGAGGTAAGTCCTTTCATAAAGATAACACTAGAAAAGATTTGTCTAGAATCAGATGTTATACATGTGACGAGAAAGGACACTATGCTAGAGAATGTCCTAGAAACAAAAATGTCTCTCACAAGAAGAAGGGAAACAAGAGAAGACATCATGCTCATGCTGCAGAGGATGATGAACCTTCAACAAAGAGAACTAGATATGAAAGTGAAGATTCTTCAAGTGATGAAGAATATGTTTTGAGTTCTGCTCTCACGGGAAACATTACTCATGGAAGCAATGATTGGCTTATAGACAGTGGGGCTTCCAAACATATGAAAGGATTCAAGGAATCCTTTGTGAAACTATCAGAACATGAATCACCACACAAGGTGAAACTTGGAGATGAATACTAGTATCCAATAAAAGGTAGTGGGGAATCCTCCTATAAGCTAGAATCTGGAAAGTCTATGACAATGAAGGAAGTATTGCTTGTACCACTAGTACAAGTGATCAATTTTGCCACGGAAAAACGTGGCAATATCCACGGAAAAACGTGGATATTGCCACGTCTAAGGGTTTTTTTTTTCGTGGAAACAATTTTGTCGCAATAGAGACGACCCCTAATTTGCGTTGCAAGAGCGACAATGTTCTATATTTCGTTAGATGTCTAAGCTGTCGCTATATCCACGCCTGGTCGTCTCTGTATCCACGCTCTGGCCGTCTCTATATCGACGCCTGGCCGTCGTTGTATCCACGCCTTTCCATCGTTGTATCCACGCCTGGCTGTCACTGTATCCACGCTTTGTAGAAGTTTTAAAAAAAAAAATGCAAACCCCAGGAATAGCGACGGGGATGCTATACCTACGACGGGCAGACTAGGCAAACGATTCTTTATTTTCTGATAAAGAAATTAGACTGATAAGCTGGAGGCCACGTCTTTCTTTCATGACTGGGAAAGGTTTTAGAATTCCCCCCCATAGTCTTTACTAGACTAGTAATCTCTTCGTATGGATCAGTTCCAACGGCAACAAAAAAATTGAGTAATATCCTTGATTTGTCATAACAACAAATTATCTTCTTTCCGAAGAGATTTTGAGTTCATTGTTTTCATTTCCTTGCAAATTTGCTTTGGATTATCCTTCCAGTAGTGGAAAGAAAATAATATAGATTGTTGTTTTTCCAACACTATCACCTACACTGGTTCTTAGAGGTTAAGCGACGGCAGTGATTTTTTTTTTTTTAAATACCTCAAAAATATGTATCTTCTCTTCCATGTGACAGTTTAACTCAACCCAAATCCAAAACTAGGTCAAATCTAACCAGAACAAGATAGCATTGCCTTGCTACATCATACTTAAGTCAAAACTTGTGAAACTTGACAATCTATGCAAACATGACAAGCTGTAACCAGGTCCACTCACCTGCATTCCTATGTAAACCAAGAACATGGTTGATCCCAATGCTTGCAATGACAACTTTATTTTTAATCTCATTACAATTTAAACAAATTCAAGAGTACACACATATTATTATTTCCTTAACTGGGACAAACTTTGAAGGCATTCCTAGGTTTCATAGAAAATATACAAATGATTTCCCTGTATAACACAAGAAAGCTATCAATCTCTAGCACCCAACACTGAACAGTAGTGTTATCGAGACATCTCATGCCATTAGAATCATGTACATATATAATTTTACAGAGAGACCTTGCAACATCTAGCCAACACTGCCTTCAAGCTTCAAACTCATCAACTGATTTACTTCAGCTGCAAATTCTAGTGGGAGCTCATTAAATA
>LPNX010486476.1:54863-72270 GCA_001517045.1 Pseudotsuga menziesii
TTACCCATTTTTTGCACATCTTGCAGCAAATTTTTAGACCTTCATATAAAAAATATCTGGTGGAAATCTGTGCCCATAAGCATATTATCTGTAGGTTAGGGAATAGAAATTGTACTCATTTTCTAACCAATATCCAAGCATATGGGCACATATTTCCACCAGAGATTTTTTATAATACAATTTTATATATATTGTGCTCAGTTTCTACACAAATTTTTTATACCTTGGGCACATATTTTCACCAATATTGCAGATATGTTGTTTATAATGCAATTATGTTCTACCATACACCTATATAGTGCTCATTTTCTGAGTAAACTTTTTGGCTCCACTGAACAAGGAAAGAGACAAAGATCAATAAAGTCCATGATGAAAGCAGTCACACTAGAGGAAGTTGAACCTAGAATACTTGTCTGAGTATGGGCATGCACATTATAGCGGTAGCTTTAGAGTCCATTAGAGTGTCAAGTCAAGTTGTGCCATGGACACAGTGCACATGGTAGGGGTAACTTTAGAGTCCATTAGTGTGACAAGTTCAGCTGTGCAAATTACTTAGTTGTAGACAGCAGATGTGGTACAGCTACAGGAAGCAGATTAATTCAAGAGGTCAGCAATCCAGTGTCATTTACAGGTACAAATTCACCCAAAATCTAGAAAATGATGCCTTCTTTGCCAATGGCAGGTTATCTAGTATAGTCTTGCTGCAGTAAATTGGCAAGTTGTCTAACTGTGGCAGAAGCCTTAGTGGGATCCAAAGTCAAGGGAAAATTTTTGATGGCAAGAGAGTTCTGTGGCTCATGCTATATCTTGTTTGTTGAATCTCAAGATCAAGGTTTTCCTCAAAGAGGGTTTAACATGAAATAATATAACCATCTGATTTTTCAAGATAAAGGTGTGCCATGGCCTTGGTAGAAATATTGAAGACTGTAAGCGTAGTTTTGCTAAGGTAAACCTCCAACACTTGCTATCACAAAATAGGACAAGTTAGTCTAATTGTTTACACAGCCCCTTGGGAGTAGTGGAAAGGAGAGTCACACCATTGGAAAAATAGAAGATAGCAGTCTAACTGTTTTGGAGGAGCTCATGCATATTCTGACCATATTTTAAATGCTAAAATGATTTTCTAGAGTCAGCAAGTGGTCCCAATTAGTGTGGTACAAAACTGTACAAGAACAAATTTAATGTTTTTTTTGGAACATGAAATTGTCTAGCTGAAGTTTGGAACAGAAGATAGCAGTCTAACTGTTTTGGAGGAGCTCATGCATATTCTCACCATATTTTAGATGCTAAATGATTTTCTAGAGTCAGCAAGTGGTCCCAATTAGTGTGGTACAAACTGTACGAGAACAAATTTAATGTTTTTTTTGGAACCTGAAGTTCTCTAGTTGAAGTTTTGAACTTTTACAATCTACAACATTTATGCATTTCAGAGAAGATGTGGAAATGTTGGGATGTTGATGAAAGTTACTCATCTTCTAGAAGGCCTTGATTAACTTTTAAATATCATGATCCTAAAAGCCTTTTTCTGTGTACTTTAACATGCAAATTTACCAGTTTGAAATCTTATGCAAGTTAGCAACATAGAAAAAAAACCAAAATGCTACTCATTTTTTGCATCTACTATCATGTTCTTCACTTTGAACAGTATGTGTGAAATGTCTTGGAAATAACAGTGTATAGCTTTTTCTGGATTCCATTACACCTCTGGCTTATGCCAATCAGACATTCTCTATGTGTTGTATAGCTGAGACATTCTCGATCTTTAGCTTCAGTAAAAAAGATTGAACTTGGAAGATCTCATCTTCTGAAATTACAAAGAAGTTGCCATTGAAATGTCCATACCAAGTATTAGCAGTTACATGTCACTTATCAAAGTACTCTTAAAAAATTGCAGAAAGGAGGAGTTTAATGAGATTCTGAACAACACCTATGTAAAAGAATTGGCTTCTGATGTCAGAACTTGCAATATGTTGACTGATTGTTTATGGCAGTGAAGATGCATTTGAGAATGTAGAAAATGGCTTTTCTTCCTGTTATTGAAAGCTTCGGTGCCCTTATGAATGGTATTTGCAAGAAGGGCAGTTTGGAAGAGGCTAATAATATTTTTAAACTAATGCTAGAGAAAGGTTTAGTTCCTAATGTTCAGATTTACAGTAAGATGATAATTTCAAACTGTGAAAGGGGATGCATAAATGGAGCCTTAAAATTGCATTATGAAATACAAGATAAGGGGTCATTACCAGCGCTGGAAACTTATCACTCGCTTATTTATAGACTTTGCAAAGAAAGGGACACAGTTGGAGCTCTAACGATTTACAATCATTTCTTGGAGACCTGGCGTGAGAATTTCTGCAATTCTTGCCATACACATAGCAAAGTATCATGGGAATCCTCTGTAGTAAATTCCATGCTGTTACAAAGTGATTTATTATTTGGTGTTGCTAAGAGGGTCCTTAACCACTGCTTGTGTATGGTTGAAAATTATGCCCTCAATTCACTTGATTTGAAATTACTTGAAAGCAATGATTTCATAACCTGGCTAGCATCAGATGTTGCCTTGACTATTGATTTTGGTATCCCAGCAAGCAAGGATACTTCCAAACCATAGCTTTCAAAAGAGGCACCAGACCTTAGCTTGTACAAAAATATAAGCTGCCTCTCAGTTTCTAAGAAATCTGAACTACAACTGTTGTCAATATTGGTTGCTTTCTTAGAAAGGATATAAAGCAGAGACTGTAAATTTTAAAGCATCCATACTATCATGAAACAACATGAGAATACAAACAGCGTTAATGATCAGATAGATGTATTTAAGTTTGGTCTAAAGACAACTTACTGCATAAGCAATGACATATCCATCAAATGTATATGTTCCTCAACCGAGTTCATTCAACACTACAAGAGAGTCTTCTGTTGCATATCGTAGGACTGAAGTGGCCTCCATGCATTCAATAAGAAATGTACCTTCCAAATAGAAAGTTAGATCCATTTTTCCAAAGATGGCTTGGTATTTATTCAATATTTTTTGTTCCTCGCAGTATCAATGGAAATGATCCATTCAATCTCAATAATTGCATATTAATAATTATTTTCATTAATTATGATTTCAGAATATCAATCCCAGACAGTAAAAGGTTTGCAATAGACTCACTTTCCCAAGACATTATATGGTCACTTGCACCAATACGAGTAAAAATAACATCTGCGGGTGACAGAGCACACGATTCACAAGGTACATAGCATCCAAGCTGCAAATCCAAACAAGAATGCTGAACAAAAGTAAGAAACACTACCTTGACCGTTTTTTTTGAAATGCCATAGCTCTTGATTTTTCAAAGAAGCTAACCTAAGCCATTATCACTGTTAAACAGGTGGCACACAATAGTGTTGATTTCCCTCCCATATTTGGTCCGGTTAAAAGCATTGCACGAGGACAATCATGCTCTCCATTTTTCCCAAGGTCAACGTCATTAGGAACTGCCACACCTCCCTGGCCTCCCACAGCATAAGGATGCCAAAAACCTTTAATGCTAAGAATAGAACCTTCAATTCTACCTCCCAAGCTATTATTTTTAAACCCAGCAAAGACAAAGAATGGTTTGCAGGTAGACCCTTCTGATAAGTTTGCTGAAATAGCAAAGCCTAGTATCACATCAATACAACCTATGGTATCAACAATATGTGACCAATATGCTGCCTACTGACAAAACAGGCTCACAATTGAATTCAATGTTTCGACCTCATCCAGACACAGATCATTATCCTGGCAAGTTAAACACTAAATATATTAGCAGATAAAAACGATGTGTATTAAGATGATACAAAACAGGCATGGAAATAAGTGACAGGCATGGTATTCATATTACCCTCTCATAACATCAGCAATATTAATTACAAATAAACTCGAGATTCTTATAACTTTCATCCTGTGGAAGATCAGGAACATAAAGTTTCAATAATTCATCTGACAGTTGTCAAAATCCCAGTCAGAAAATTAACAGAATGTGACTCAAAGGAAGAGTTACTCATTAATATACAGTCAATACTTAAGGAAATCTTACAAATTAAGTAGAAATGCTAATCAACTTCCTTAAAACTGGGATAACCACGTTACTGACCCAATGGCATACACAACTTACAGACAAAAATATGAAGCTATGGCAAAGAAATTGCTGAATTAAAAGGAAAAAGTTTAACTTTAAAATTTTTGGAATACTTTTGACAATAACATTTAGCAAACCCTTTGAACAACCATTAAAAACTTCTAAAATAAACGAAAATAGAAATTAAAGTATTGTCACATCCTGCTTGAGAGAGAAAGGAGAAATAACATGCAAAGAAAGGAATGACTTTAGACTCCAAAAAGGTGTTTGTCTGCTAAAATCCAAAGATTACTTACTCGTAAGGAAGAGTATGGACTTAAATCCTATAAAAAGTCCATCTTTTGGTGTGAATCCTGAGTCCCCAGGTTCATATATCTAACATCTTTGTTATAAGATGCAGGGTATATGCTACATTAAAACTACTTCGTTGCTGGAATGCTGAGAATAAGCATCTTGATCTGCCACTCCATCAAAGCAGTCTTAACATATCTGGAAGCCCCACTCTTCCTTCAAGGTCAGAGTGCTGGGTAGGTTGGTGCTTTATAACAACCAAGTGGTATCCTAGGCTTCAATTGATGTCATATTTAGCCTCTTACTATAGTTTTTCATTTAGTTCTTTTGTTATTGGCATTAACAACAAAGCATGTGGCCAAAAATGTCATGAAGTGCCCTCTAAGGGGTCAAAGCTAGTTGGCAAATAGTTGCCCACAACCATTGTGTGCCATGTAAAAAATGTATCTCACCTCCAGCATTTTTATTAGAAAAGGCAATTTTATGGGCCTGAGACCAGTTCCATGCATGTCTATGATATATGAACAATCTGGCAGCTTGAAAGGTTCTACGATTTCAATGTGTTCCTCCATGTTCATATGTAGACGCTCGGCAACAGAATTTGCCTGACTGACAACATCAACATTTGAGGGGATTCTACTATCAGACATTCTACTTGACACATGCTTTTGATCACCTTTTTGAATAGCCTCTCTGCTCATCGATTCTGAATATCTATATGCAGCATAAACATACATACACACACACATTTTTTGATGATTAAATCCTAGACCTGCTGAATCTTGGAAAAACCAAAACAAAAAGGTAAATAATGGCATTCAACATATATATATTTGTTAACAAACCTCTGATCCATGGGTGTCAAACATTCCACTTCATGTGGCTCAAATACTGCAATTGTGTGCTCCCCAGATGCAACAACATACAGGATCTACAAATCCTTTCTCTGCAAAGAAGGTAATATAACTGGTAGAAGCTGCACTTCGCTGCCACATAACAACATCACAAAAATTGAAGGATTGTATTTTTGTTTGACCTTTTAAAAATGTAAGTCAAACATAATCAAAAGTTCCATGCATATTGCAGAGTTGAACAAAGAACATGCTAATGAGAATCCTAATCAAAAAGCGAGATTTACCTTTCAATTTTACCAAGCTGGTTTTGTTTTCCATCTCCCCAACCATAGATAATTCCTCCCTCTGTTATTGCAATGGAGTTTCTAGAACCTGCATAAGCTTGAATGACCTATGCACTCTCAAGAGCATATACTTGCGTTGGAATGAGTTCATCCTGAGTAGTACCAAGCCCAGTTTGACCCCAGTGACCTTTCCCCCACTGTTACAGATTACTTGAAAAGAATAACTAAGGATGAACAATTGGAAAAGATACTATTATAACAGCAATTAAAAACCACTCGGGACCAATTTAGTTTAAGGGGGAAAGACTTGTTATTTCAACTCAATAAATAGATTAAAAATAATAAATGCCATTAAATAAAAAACTTCAAACATTGACAGTTCTTGGTTCTAGCCACTTTATCATACAGATATACTTCACGAAATGAGAAATTCGGTGCTACCAATTATTCTTCTGACAAATACTTACAGAAAAAATACCACCTTCACTATTGACAGCCATTGTATGGTTACCACCATAGATAACTTGCACAATCATCTGATCTGCAACTGCTTTCACTTGTACTGGTTTGAATTCATTTTTCACAGAACCATGTCCTAGTTGTCCATATTTACCTCTTCCCCAAGTGAACACCTATGAACATAGCGCCATACTAATCAAATCCAGGCCCCATGAAGAGGTTTACAAGGAACATAATGCAGTTATGGAGATGAAATAAAAGCAGCAACATGATTTTCCTTCTCCAGTTAAGAAACTCACTGAATGTGAAAACATAGTTGGAAAAGGGGCATATCAGTCTCAGACAACAGGGGGAACATAGAAGGATGTCAGCCCAGTAGCTGTAGGAGAAAGCATTTCAAACATGAAATGCTTACCTAAGTTACCTTTTGATATATATGTTCCTAGATGCAAGAGAAAAAAGGCACACTCAAGATCATCTTCTCTTCAAAGAGTTGAAGCTTTGCATGCTTCGCCTGTAGAAGAGCAAAACAATCCATCGTTGTAGGACTACAATGTTAATGAACTGAAAATGGAAAGCAAAACAAGCCCCTTCAGAGATGGAATTCGGGATAGTTTTAAGGCTTGAGCATTCTGCTGACTTGTTTTAGGGAAGTAGTTGCATACCACTCAAATGCATACCAACCCCAAATCACCCACAGTACTAAGGATCTAGGTATACACCAAAATCCCATTGTAGGAGTATACAGCAAAGAGACAAAATGGTTGAATAAAATGAAAAACACCCACCACAAATTCCACAAATGGGCTTCATAAAAACCTGTAAGTGCCCTAGCCCCATCCAAAGTACTCCAAATCCATATTCCCCATACACAACAGTCTATGAGAAGGGGGCATCAAGTCAAATAAAAAATGAAATGGGTTCAGATGAACTTACTGCTCTGAAATCCACCATAGATTCCGAGCAAGAATACCAATGGAACGAGCATGGATAGCAGCACCAAACCCACAACTGCTACTCCAAATTTCCTCCATCCCTTCTTCGTAGACATAATTTCCTTACGAAAACGCTAATCACCGGGTGCTATTTGCCCTCCTTTCCTGCACCATTAGATCTGGAGGTTTAATGCCCACAAACTCATGAGTGGGTGAATAGAAATTTATCACAAGTAGTGGTACACCCAAATCAGCAAAAGACATTCTATCTTGGAAATTGCAATTCGCTCGAAATCCAGTACTGTGGTTAATTTGAGAAAACTGTGCATACAATATCAATATGTGTGGGGAAAGCTATGGATCTATACGACCCCTGGATCTGCAGTGAGTTGAGCTGTGTGATCTGTGTTTCCATTAGGAAGGCCAAATAGACAGCCCTCTCATGGTATTATGCTAAAAGGTGAATCCTTGGCGGGTATGGCATTCGTAGGTTCAGCGCCCTATGTGACTTTTGGTTCCGCGCCCTATGTGACTTTTGACTTGTGATGAGTTATGTAATGGAATATCCACAATACTTTACATATCAAACAACCCTAAGTTAAGGATCTTGATTACTCCTCCCAAAGAGCCTCCTCTTATGGTATGGATACGAGGTTCACTCTCCTCCACCCTTTTGGAACTCTTATGACAACTTAGATGTTGATAATTCTTGAAGGAAACCAAATGTTTGCACTCTGCATTATTGTTTACACACCTCTTAAAGATCTTATTGACTTCAAATATATTTTACTCCCTTTGTGGATTCATAAACGATTTAGAATATGCTAACATGGAATCCATCACCATACCAATCTCAATCAAGGTGGTGACCTAGAATATTAGGGGTCGATTGGACCCTTATGGAAAATATATAGTTAGAAGAATAAGAACCATGTTTCATGCTTTGGACATTTGTTACTATAATTTTCTGACGAGCATGTCCTTACCCATTATGGGAGTATTACAATGAATGTAATTGGATTACAACACTCTAAAAGGATCCATTTTATAAAGAAGCCACATATGGGGGGTTATCTATTCTACTATATTCACCTAATATTTTCAATACTTGGATGCAACTGCATGAAATCATTTGATTGCATGAGTGAGATGGCCCACAAGGATAAAAACATGTTTGTAAGGGATTTGAACCTCGGTAGATGGTATTGAACACCTCCTCTTTACTAAATAGATTTGGACATTTTTTGTTTATATGAAGTTAAGATATTTTAATTTTCTTCCTAATAATTCACTGAGCTACATTTGGTTGAATGTGTTTCATTTCAAACCATGAGAATTGTACAACTAGGGTTGTGACCCTTATCTTGACATTAATGGCTACTTATGTTTCAAATTGGAGTGTTAGCCCTTTCCAACTTCTAGTTTTGATCTTGATCAACTTAGACGACAACATTTAAACCTATCCAATAGGTCAACTTGACCATTGCAAAAAGCCAACAAAAGACGGTGCCATCGCTATAGCGACGGTCAGGCATGGATACAGTGACGTCCAAGGCTTTAGGCATGGATACAGTGACGTCCAAGAGTCCCAGCATGGATACAGCGATGGCTAGGTGTGGATACAGCGACGCCTCGTTCCTGTTACATTGGATTTTACACCAAAAAGTAAGAAACGTGGAAAACCTCTGTGGAAAAATCCGTGCTTTTGTACTAGTGTACCAGGACTAAAGAACAACCTCCGCTCCATATCTGCATTAGATGCAAAAGGAATGGGTTTGCATTTATAGATGGTCAAGTCATCATGTGGCCAAAAGGAAATACTATTAATGATGTAGTAGTGATTGGGGAACAAGAAGGAGGATTATACAAATTGAAGGGCCATCCAGAAAAATCCTTGGTCCATGAAACAATAGAGCCAAATGAACTTTGGCATAGAAGGCTTGCACATGTGCATTACAGGGCATTACCACTTGCAAGCAAAGATATTGAAGGTCTTCCAGAAATTCAAGAAAAACATGATGGGGTCTACAAAGGATGTGTGAAAGGAAAGAACACAAAGAATGCATTTCCAAGTAGCAAGAGCAAAGCAAAAGGAATCTTGGAAATCATCCACTCCGACATATGTGGTCCAATGCCATCAATTTCACTAAGCGGGTATGTATACTGTGTTTCTTTTATTGATGAATTTTCTAGGAAGACATGGATTTACTTCATGAAGAACAAATATGAAGTATTTAGCAAGCTCAAGGAATTCAAACCCTTGATCGAGAATCACATAGAAAAGAAGATCAAGACCTTTCGATCAGATAATGGTGGAGAATTCAAATCAAATGAATTCAAAGATTTATGCAAAGACTCAGGGATTAAGAGGGAGTTTTCCACCCCATATAATCCACAATAGAATGGGATTTCATAAAGGAAGAATAGAACTATCATGGAAGCTGCAAGAGCAATGTTTCATGATCAAGATCTTCCTATGTGTCTATGGGCAGAAGCTCCCAGAACAACGGTGTATGTAAAAAACTGTACTCTACACAGAGTATTTGAGAACAAGACACCTGAAGAAGTATTTTTTAGGAAGAAACTAGAACCCATCAATCTCAGAATATTTGGCTCTCCAGTGTACATGCACATTCCAAAAGAGAAAAGGACAAAATTAGATCCTTCAGGAAAGAAGGGTATATTTGTGGGATACTCTGAAATCTCGAAGGCTTATAGAATATACTTCCTAGGATTCAAGAAGATTGACATCAGCAGGGATGTGACATTTGATGAAGACTCAGCTTACAACAAATCCAGAAAGAGACCTGCTAAAGAACCTGAAGAAACAAAAGCACCCAGGATTGATGATACAAACATGAATGAAGAAACTCAAGAAGAAGATCAAGAATTTGAAGAACCTCAAGAACTTGTAGATCCACCTCAAGAGAATAATCCTCACAAGAGGAAACTTGCTTGGGTATGAGAAGTTATCCAAGGTGTAGAAAGATATGGGGCTCCAGAAGAAAATCACAGAGAAAGAAAGAGAACCAGATCCTTCTCCATATATGTCGCTTTATTATGTGATTTCATCGATAAAGAACCTTCCAATTATGAAGAAGTGACAGAACAGAAAGAAAGGAAGGATGATATGATCGAAGAGTATCAATCAATCATGAAGAACGATGTTTGGAATGTTGTCCAAACACCAGAAGGGAAGTCTGTCGTAACTTCCAAATGGATCTACAAGACCAAGCATGCTGCAGATGGTAGCATTGAAAAATATAAAGCAATATTTGTTGCTCGTGGTTTCTCCTAGAGAGAAGGAATAGATTATGAAGAAAATTTTGCACCTGTAGCCAGATACACTTCCATCAGATCTGTACTTGCTCTGGTTACAGTGATGAAATGGAAGATACACCAAATGGATGTCAAGATAGCTTTCTTGAATGTTGTAGTAGAAGAAGAAGTGTATGTGGAGTAGCCACTCGGTTTTGAGACACATGACAGGGAGTCTCAGGTATGTAGATTGAAGAAAGCCCTGTACAGTTTGAAACAAGCACCCAGGACATGGTATGGTAGAATTCAAAGCTTTCTATCTAGTTTGGGCTTTACCAAGAGTAAAGCAGATCCCAACCTTTACTACAAAGTTGAACATGGAAACCCATTGATGCTCCTACTGTATGTAGATGATCTGTTTCTAACAGGTATGGATGGGTTGATTGTTGATACGAAGCAAAATCTTGCTACCGATTTCGAAATGAAGGACTTGGGTATGATGCATTATTTTCTAGGCATGGAGGTGTGGCAGAATGCGCATGGAATCTCCCTCGGACAAGGGAAGTATGCAGTAGAGATCCGAAAGATGTTTGGGATGATGGACTACAAGGCCATGAAAACACCTATGGCATCAAACCTAAAGCTATTGAGTGATGCTTCATCAGAAGTGGTTGATGCTATGATGTATCGTTAGATGATTGGGTCCTTGATGTACCTAACGAACACAAGACCAGATATTTGGTTTCCTATGAACACCTTGAGCCATTTCCTGATAGATCTAAGACATGTTCACTTGGTTGCTGCAAAGCATATTTTGAGGTACCTGAGGGGTATAGTTGATTATGGGCTCAAGTATGAGGCAAATCGGAAGATTAACCTACAGGGTTATGTTGATTCAGATTGGGCAGGTAGTGCCATCAATAGGAAGAGCACTTCAGGGTGTTGCTTCAGTATGGGATTAGGTGTGATCTCTAAGAGTATGTTGTAGCTTGTTTAGCTAGTTGTGAGGCAATATGGATAAGGAAGCTACTATCTGATTTATTTGATCTCCAATTGGATGCTACTTTTATATATTGTGACAATGATAGTTGTGTGAAGTTGTCAGAGAACATGGTGTTCCATGACAAGTCAAATCATATCAAGATCAAGTATCAATATATCAAGGATATGGTGCAGAGGGGAGCAGTGAAGCTCCAATATGTTACAACGGATGAATATATAGTTGATGTGTTGACGAAGCCTTTGGCTAGAATGAAGTTTGAGTACTTCAGGGATAAGATTGGTGTTCTCTAGATTGAGGTTCCTTCCAAGGGCAAGTGATGAGTCCGTGAGCCATTCTGACATGGTGAGAGGATTGGTTCCTTCCATGGTCAGATGTAAGGGCTAAGTCATTCTGTCATGGTGAGAGGATTGGTTCCTTCCATGTCAGATGTGAGCATTGAGCCATTCTGATGTTACTGTAGGACTGGTTCCTACATGATCAGATATAAGTGTTGAATTCCATTCTCTGAATGGAGGCACCTATTCAGTTACCAGGAATACTTAGTCTAGGGATGAGGGCCATTCTGATATGACTGTGCGATGTGTTCTCACATGATCAGATATAAGTTCTATTTCCATTTTGATCAGATGTGAGTGTTGATACATTATGATATGAATGTAGGATTGCTTACTACATGATCAGATATAAGGGCTATTGCCATTCTTGAAATGGAGGTGCCTGGTCAGTTACCAGGAATACTCAGTCTAGGGCTGAGGGCCATTTTGATATGACTATGATATGTGTTATCACATGATCAGATGTTAGCGCATGGCCATTCTGATGTGATTGAGGGATGTGTTCCCACTTAATCAGATATAAGGGTTGTTTCCATTCTATCATGGTGAGAGTATTGGTTCCTTCCATGTCAGATGTGAGTGCTGGACATTCTGAATTAGGGTTAGATATAAGGGCTACTGCCATTCTTTGAATAGAGGCACCTATTCAGTTACCAGGAATCCTCAATCTGGGACTGAGAGCGATTCTGATGTGATTGAGGGATTGGTTCCCACATGATCAGATGTAAGTGCAGAGCCTTTCCACAAATGATAGTAGGTGTTTCCTATCATGCTGATGGATTTGAGTGATGTACTTTCCATAGATGATAGTAGGTGTGTCCTATCATGCTGGTGGATGTGAGTGCTGTTCTTTTTCATAGATGGTAGTAGGTGTGTCCTACCATGTTGGTGATTGTAAGTGCTGTGCCTTTCCAAGGATGGTAGTAAGTGTATCTTACCATGCTGGTGGATGTGAGTGTTGTGCCTTTCAACAGATAATAGTAGTTGTGTCCTATCATGATGGTGGTTGTAAGTGCTTAGCCTTTTCACAGATGATAGTAGTTGTGTCCTATCATGTTGGTGAATGTGAGTGTTGGGCCTTTCTAACATGACTGGATTGGTTCCTATCATGGTCAGATGTGAGGCTAGGCATGCCTTTCTAACATGGTGATGGATGTGTTCCTCTCATGGTCAGATGTAAGTGTTGGGCTAGCCATTCCTAGTTAAGAGGGAGTGTTGATGTAATTGTAACATCGGAATGTATTCACTTGTATTTATGATGTATTGTAACCCAATGTTTATTCTGGGATGTGTCTGTAATGTACTTGAGTCATGTCATGCCTCGATGTTCCTATCGGGATGTTCTATAATGTAAACAAGTCATGTCAAGCAATTTTGGGTAACCCTCCTATTGGTTAAGCATTAAAGTCCGCACAGTTTCGGGGCACTAGGGTTATTAGACTCTCCTAGAGAAGTTAGCCCAAGTAGGGTTTTGTCAAGTCGAGAATTGGTATAAATAGAGAGATAGCCTCTCTATTTATTACACACTCACTCACACTTAGTTGTAGCACATAGCTAAGGAAGAAAAAGACATTGAGGCTAAGAAGAAAGAGGCTACTATTGTCGGGAGATAATCTTACTGTTTTGGGGTTTTACTTTTGGTGTTGATTCTATATTTTAGGAAGTTGCAGGGTTTTCTCCATTTATGGCTTCCCCGAGGAAAAACACTGTGTTCATTATCTCTTGTGTTTGATTGCTGTGTGTGTTATTCTATTAGTTAAAGATCCTAATATAAAGCTAGCTTAATGTTAAAAATCTAACATGCCAATTATGAAATCATACTATCAAAAGAAAGGAAACATTCTAATGAACCATTCAGGATTCAAGGTACTAACTTGTTTCTAAGAGTAATTCCTGGACGATGTGTTGGTGTCGACGGGAATAGAATCATCGAAGGAGATCCATGATGTTTCCCCTATCATTGATAGGAAACTGGAACAGATATGTTTTAAGTAATTCTAATTATGGAGAAACTAAGGGACTAACTCAGAGATGACTAACACAAAGAAGGTTAGGTAATTGTAGTGGCTGATTTTGTTAAAAGACTCCCCTTGAACATTGAACAACATGATAAGTGACTTGGAGGCATTGAATCAATGAGCCAGAGACCAGAAATAATGCAAATAAAAGATGATGCATTCTTTGAATGACTCAAAGGAGTAAAACAACTCATGAAAGTGGATCTCCTCGAGGATAAGTTGATTACCCAATTGTTTGAATGAAATGCAGACAGGTGCCATATTTAAGGGTGAATATAACTTGCCACTAATACAAATGAAAAATGTTTTCTCATTCCCTTGATTTCCCCATCATGAGGGATGATTACCTCGTTGCTTTTTAACGAGCTATAAAAGGGTAAAAAACACTCGGTATAGCTCATCATAGGTTGAGTCCAATCTCACATGTTTTACAAACTTGAGAAAGGAGGGGTTCGTTCCCAAGAATGATCCTTCATTGTGTGATTTTGACAAGTCCAAAGAAGGTAAACTCGGTGTCGTTTCATGTTTAAAGAGTCTAAAAAGACTAAAGAAAACTCCAATGTGAAATTTTTCATAACGTTACTCCCCAAGGTCTGAAAAAGAATGAAATGATACATAGGAGAACTCTTCTAGTTATGATGAACTAGACTGTACATTTTTTTGTAAATTATTCTAAATGGTCTAAAAAGGGGATAAAATATCAACAGATAGATGACCCTTCAAATATTTTTACAAGCATGAAAGAATCAAGTTCGCTTGGCGATCTTTTCCTATATAGAGAGTCTGAAAAGAGATTAGAGACAAATCTGGGGGGTTCCTTTTCGTATAACTTTTACAAGCATGAAAAAATGATAAAAGTATACTCAACACCTTTTCCCTTATCTTTTAACGAGCACAAATATGGTATCAAAGTCACTTGAATTTTTTTTCATTTTGAAAAAGGAATACAAAAAAAGTAAAAAACAAACTCCTCCATAACTCAAACCACTTTTCATGTTTTAACTAGACCACAAAAAAATGTAAAAGTAAGCTCAAATAATCGAATTTATTTTTTAACGAGCTTGAAACAAAAAGCTTAAAATTTAGAAAATATATTATGTGTATGATTCCTGTTGGTGGTCCCCTTCCCAACATGATATCTAGAGGTCGGTACTTAGGATGATACCCATTAACAATTTTTTTCCAAACATGATGTCCATGGGTTTGGATCTTTCCCTCAGCATAAAGGTCAGAGGCTAACGGTATGCCCCCAAGATTCATTTCCTTTTCCTTTTCTTTTTTCACATAGAATTAGCCTCCTAGTTACTAATGGGAAAATGTTCACTAGAAACAGAGGAAAAAGAAGAATAAAATGGAACAAGAGGATGAAAAGAAGGTTCAAGTGTTAAATTTGGTGGAAGACTCAACTTAATGGGAGGGGGGTCCATTTCATTTTCTAACAAGCTTGAAAAGGAAATGAAACTTTTCTCAATAATGCCTATTTCATTTTTTAACGATCTTCATACAGAATGGGAACTATGATCGAGAGTCGGTTTTATTTTTTAACGAGCTTGAAACATGAAATAAATTATGATAGACGACATATGTTTCATTTTTTAATGAGATTGACATAGAATGGAAACTATGCTCGAATTAAGTTCTTACCCTACATGATGTCCAAAGGTTGGTAGCATTCCCCCGTTACATAAGAATCTAATGAATTAAATCTAGTATGATGTCCAAAGACTAGAGACATGCCCCCCAAACTTACCCATGATGGGAGGAAGATGTTAATTTAAAAATGACTAAACTTCGACATGATTTCCATATTCGAGAGACATGACTGATGAAGGGGAAGGAACCACAAGGACATGCATGACATTCAAGGAAGTTTGATTACTAGTAGTGATACAAAGATAAATTTTAACAAAGGAAAGTCGATCAATGGTCATAATATTCCCATCATGGGGAAAATGCATCACTCAAAACAGTGTGGAAACTGCAACTTTCTTAGTGTAAACACAATCACATCCACAGAGCAGATTAAAATCTAAGGAACCTTCAAATACCATAACATCAATGCAGACAGTTTTCCCTCCTAAGGTAATAGGAAAGTGAGGAAGGATCCCTAAAGATACAATAGGTATTCTATTGAAATAGAGTATCTAATCATTGATTGGTACCAAATTAGGAGAACCTATAGATTTCAAAGCAGTTGAGGATAGAATACAAACAAAATCCCCTTCATCAACAATAGTGTGAAGTATGTTCTTAGGAGTAAATCACACAGATATCTGGAAAGGAACACTCAGATGAATACGATATTATGTTATATTACTCCAATCAAAGGAAATAACCTCAATACTTTGAGAGGGTTATATTGAAATTGAAATAATTCCTCCTTCCCTATAAAAATATGAATTGACTACAAAAACTTTAGTGGGTTTCATTTCACTCTGAATTGGAAACTGAGATGAATATTGTTAGGAACCCATGTCAATCCCTCTCTTTACGATGTTAGTATATTGTTGTTGGACACATATGCTTTGTAAGTCGTCACATAGTAATTGTTGATCCATAGTTTGTGTTATTGTTGTGAGGCGCATATGCTTTGTAAGCCGCCTGTAGTATTTGTTGATCCATAGTTTACATTGGCCCATGGTTTTGACCCATAGTATTGGTGCCCATAGTTTATATTGGCCCATGGTTTTGACCCATGGTATTGGCGCCTATTTTTAGTATATAAGTGTGTGTTGAGGCCAAGGAAGGCACCGTGAAGTTATTTTGTATTGAGCTTGCTCAAAGGAGGTTGGCCCCTCGAAGTCGCTTGCGATTAATATAAAAGTGATTTTGAGTTCTGCTGCTATATCATGTGTTTTGATTACTTGTTTGCTGCAGGGTCCTCACATTTGGTATCAGAGCACTTTCCTTGGCACACGTGGGAATTTTTTTTTTGGGGGTGGCGACTTTTAGATCAATTTCTGAAAATTTCTGCACAAAATCAGAAGAAACAGATTACATATCTGAATTCCTCTTTCAAAAATACATAGTTTCAAAAAAAAAATAATCTCATTTGGAGTTCTAAAAGTGGAGATACCGCGGATTGAAAATCCACAATTTTTCAGAATTTCGGTGAAGGCCGCGGAAATTGCGGCGAGAAAATATTCTGGTTGAGTGCCCATATTTCTATTCTGATTTCATGCTAGTAGAAGCAGAGTGGTTGTTCCAGTTCTGGAAACATGCTATAATAGCGATTCTGAGCAATATAGATCCGGTTTTTGAACATTGGGTGGAATTTCTGCCCAATTTTTTTTTTTTTCTGTTGCAGGTTTGAATCTGGGAATAATCCCTCTCTGCTTAACTATGGGAAGTACTTGGGCATAAGCCCTAAAATGAATTGTGAGGAGTACCATAGGAACCCCGAAGTAGCTATCCCATTGAGAAGACCTGCCAGCGAAAAGGGCAACGACCCCTTCCTGATTGACTAGTTCCCACCCATGAGGTAAACCAAGAGCTGTCGTTTGTGGCCAAGTGGTTATCAATTTTACTTGAACCGTGGAGTGAGGGGTACTGCCCCAATACGCAAGCCGTCAGACAGCATTGGTGGCCGAGTGAATCGCTTGAACCGATAGGAAGCCGCACATACCTGGGGTCCATATCTATTTTCGGTTGCACAATTGCAGATTTCCTCTGTCCAGAACTATTGTTGGTCAGTTCCGTGCCATTGCAGATCCACTTGTTGCTGATAACTTCTGCACCGTTGCAGATCCCTTCCTGAAAAATATCCTGCTTATGGTTGTCACCCGCATAGGAGCAAAAATCATGGAGGAAGCACTTGCAGCCATCCAAGCCAAACTCCAGGAACTGGATGAAAAATTTCTCGGTCTC
>LPNX010486496.1:0-11203 GCA_001517045.1 Pseudotsuga menziesii
AGGCCTGTAACCATCAAAGGTACAAGGGCAGTCAGATTTTGGTATCAAGGCAATAAAAGTTGAGTTAAAAACTACTGGAATTTTACCACTCTTCCTGGAATCCTCAATAGCTCTTAACAAATCTAAAACCACCACGTCAAAAAGAGTCCTATACACCTCAAATGGAATCCCATCTGGATCAGGACTCTTATCATTTTTACTCAGCTTAAGTATAGAAAGTATCTCCTCCAATGTAACAGGTTTCATAAGCTTAGAGTTCTCCTCAGCAATGATGGAAGGTGGAAAATTATGAGAAATTTTCAGAAGTTCAGTGAGGTGTAGATTTGTATCAGCTTGAAATAGTGTCTCAAAATGATTAACAGCAGCCCAGCAATATCTTCAAAACCTTCCACCATATTCCCACCATCATCTTTAATCTTCCATATAGTATTTAAATTCTTTCTTTGATTTGCAAATTTATGGAAAAAAGGAGTGTTGTCATCCCCACAGAGTAACTAAATAGCCCTACTCTGCTGTCTGGCTTCACGTTCCCGCTCCAAAAAGATTTTTCTCTTACAAGATTCCAATACAATCAACGTTGCCTTATCCCCATCAGACAAGAAACCAAATCCAAACTTTTGAGAAAAAACAGATAGCATTATCTCAATTTCCACTAAATCTTTGTACTCACTTTCCTTCTTTTTAACAGACGAAGCAACAGAAACCTCCTTAATTCTCTTAAGATTGGAGGAAAAATGAGAAGCAGGGGATTCATGTAGATTATCATCATAAGCCACCCAAGATTCTTTCAAAGAATTAACCAAGTAATCGTTTTCAAGCCAATGTGGATTGAATTTGAATTTGAAAGGACTTTTCAGCTAAGCCCCACTATTCGAATTCTGAAAAAAGACAGGATGGTGATCCGAATCACCACCACTTCCCACCCACTGTCTAAAAAAAAATCAAAATCAAGCATATCTGTTGATAACAGGATCCTATCCAGTATTTTACAAATATTTTCTGCCCCTACTCTTCTATTATTCCATTTGGGAATCATAACAGAAGGTACAACATCCACAAGACCAAAGTCCTCCAAAGATTTTGTAAAAAAATCAGAAAGGGGATCCAGTCTAGCTCTAATTCCCCAAATCTCAGATAATCCCATAAAGAAATTCAAATCCCCTCCTAGTATTAAATTGTTATGGAGTTGAACGGAGTTGTCGTAGAGCATGCCGCTTGGTTGCTTCAAATCCAAAAATTAATAATATAAAATCGATATCCATTATTTTAAATATAAATCACTTATTTATAGTTATAAAAAATTATATAAATATTTCTTAATTAAAATGAATTTTGTAAATTCTATATATAAATCTTTTAACATTAAAAATTACTTCATGGCTATTTATTTAGTAAACTATTAAATAGAAAAAATGTACATATATATTTCTACTTTTATGCACATTCTTAATTAAGTTTTTAATTTATTTGCATTTAATTAGACTTTTAATTTATTTGCAAATAATATTAGGAATAATAATTATTATAGTTTTTATTTTTATTTTTTTAACAGCTTGGTGAGAGTTTTCATAATGATAATTTTGAACATATATTATGCTACATAAGAAAAACAATCACTTACTTTATAACATAGTTGATATTTTGAGTTTACACATAAGGTTAACTATGGTTTGATACACACATCTGCCCATTCCTTCACACCCACGAGAATCTGTCTCAATGGCTTATTCGATTATCAACAACACGTAACCATGATGTGGCTTTCGTAGTTTTCGATCAGTTCTCAAAGATGGCAACCCTAACATCCTGCAAGAAGATTGGCTTAGCACATGACACAACAAAAAATTTCTTCATACATGTCTAGGTCAATTTCAGGTTGCCCACATCCAATGCATTCATAAAATAGGCTAGGAAATGCAGAGCTAGGGTTTCGATGGGGAAGCTTTTGTAGGCGGGGGGATCGATGGCGTGGGAGGGAGTGTGATCGCCTTAAGGGGCTTGGAAAGGGCCTATCTCCACCTACTCATCCTGTGGAGGGACAGGTGACAGCCTGGCAGGGATGTTGAACTTCGGGGTGTTTTGTGGAACCCGAGACCCATACTGTCGGCAACTTTTGTGTCGGTTTTTTTTTCCAACCCTCGTTTTTGGTCTTCATTTTTACTATGCCATTTGGGTTCGCTGTGAAGATGCCGGAAAAAGATGTGTTGATTACTCTTTTGACCCATCGGAGGAGGGAATTTTTGATTTTTCCCCAGCATGTGGTCCTGCAGTTGTGGTGGAGGACATAGGGTGTGTTTTGTAGGAGCTTCTGGAACTCAAAAACCCCTCGCCACTTGCGGAGGAAAATTTCTCACCTTCAGGGTTCATTCTCTCACTGCCAGCGGATTTTGTACTACCGGACAAACCTTTCAACCTCTCGCCGAGGTTATTTCCACACTTGCAGGATGGTTTTCTGGGGGGTCGGCCTGGGAGCGAAGGCGTGGGGCTGAATGTCGATTTGAGGTGTACTGGATCCTAGGCTAGCATCGGACTGGAGTACTGCGCAGGGAAGGACTCACTGGAAGGATTTTTTGGAAGGGCCATTGGGGCATGGGAGTAGCGGGGCTGCCCTAGATCAGCTTCCCATAAACCTCTGATCGCTGTTGGAAATGATGGCAGCTCTAGCATGCGTGGAAAGGGTCTCCGTAGACGCAAATGGTCGAAGATGTCATTGATTTTAAATTACACGGTTGGGGAGGATGTTAGCTGGGATTCGATGGAATCCTTGGGTAATTTCACCCTGGTAGGGCACTTCATGGGGAAATCTTTGTTGGTTAGAGCTGTAAACACTTGGGTGAACGATTGCTGGATGGGGGAGTTAGGGGCTGCACCAAATGTCAAAGGGTTGGCTAGAGGTTGGTTCGCTTTAAACTTTGAGCAGGAGGAACATTTGATCTAGGTTCTTAATAGGAACTGGTCCTTTGAGCAGGCTCCGGTTCTTCTAAAGAAGTGGCATCCCATGTTTGATGCAAGCCGTGAACGGGTAGATTTGATTCCGACTTGGGTCAGGCTCCCGAGCTTGCCGCTACCATTCTGGACTTTGGAACACTTCAGGCACATTGGAAATATTTTGGGTTCTTTTTTGGAGGTGGATTTCTCCTTCAATAGCACTGGTCTGAAATGGGTGGCTTGCATACTGGTTAGTATCAATATCAGGAATGGTATTCCAGGGGCTATGCGGATTGCATGGAAGGACTATCCGCACCTGCAAACGTTGGACTATGAGAATGTTCCTTTTCGATGTCGTCGATGTCACGAATATGGGCACCCGGTGATCGATTGTCCACTATCGATTCGTAACAAGGAAAATCGTCCCAAGGTGGACAACAGTTCTAATTCAGGTGGAGAAGGGGATCTATCAGCACCCTCTTCACCACCCCTTTCACCAACAGGCCAAGATATTGCTTCGGTGGAGGGCAGCGCAGCGAATTTGGCATCTACAAGAGAGCTTCAAGTGGTTGCTCGAGAGAGATTGGTTGGTGAACCCTTTCTAGTCGGTTCTTTAGGTACTCCCTCTTTCTCCCCTCCCTCATCAATTCATTTATTTACTAGAAATTTGAGTGTATCTGGTATTGACTAGGTGGAGGGACTAAATAAATTAACCCTCGACTCTATTGAGTTACGGCCACCCATCTCTACTGCTCTAGTTGAGAAACCATCCCCTAGGCCAGTAATTGAACCTATTATGTCTGACTCGGATAGCTCTCCAACTGCATCCTCTGAATTTGGTTATTTTCTGCGCTCTTGCACCAAAGGTGGCTCTGGAGGTCTGGGAAGAAATCTGGCGGTCTCTGCTAGCGGGAGGGGCCGTGTTTCACACTTAGCTAAGGGTCAATATCAAGCCAGGAAGGATGTTATGGAAGGGAAGCAACTTTCGATTGATAGGGCACTTAGAGCAGTGCATGCCCACAAGAAGGGTCGGAGATGAAGGTCATTTCTTTTAACTGTCGGGGTTTTGTCGGTCCCCATAAAAGATCGGCATTGCGGCGAGTGCTTGATTTAGACCAACCCGAGATTATTTTACTTCAGGAAACATTGGGTGAAAGTTTGGGGGTTGGTGTTTTGAAACTTTGGATGTCAGAGGCCGCTCGGGTGGTCTGGAAATTGGTTGGAACTCTCAATGTGTGAAGGTTCTTAATGTCTGGGGAATGGACTTGGTCCTCGGCATCTCTATTAAAGCTCTGGATCTGCTGGATACTTTTGATGTTTTTAATATTTATGAACCCTATTTGAAGAGAATTATGTTTTGGGACTCTATTATCAATCATTCTATGCTCAGGGGGACAATCTGATTATCGGTGGGGATATCAATTTCTCACTGGATTAGGCAAAGGTCTGGGGGCCTCATGCTCGACTTGATATTCTTTCTGGTTATTTTACGAGGCTCTTGGTGGATAAAAATTGGTTGGATGTGGAGCATGTGTTGCTCAAGTCCACTTGGAAAAACAACCGGTGTGGGGAAGGGAGGGTGGCGAAGAGACTGGATAGATTCCTTATCTCTAAAATAATTGTGGACAATCGTCATCTTGTCCGTTAATGGGTTGGGTCGAGGGGCCTCTTGGATCATTTCCCAATATTTTTGGAAATCAAATATGGGCCACCCAAACCGCCTTTCCCTCTAAATTTCAACAAGACTTGGCTTCAGGATGAAATTTTCATTGCCCTTATTACTGATGGGTGGGACCTCTTTAGACCGGAGACAGGGCTCTCAGCTGCTTTTCACTTTGCAGAAAATCTCAGGAACCTGAAAACTAGGGTTAAGCCTTGGGCTTATGAAAAAAGAAAGCAGGATGCTAGAGAACTCATACAGGTTGAAGCTGATATAGCTGCAAACCTTGATCAAGTGGGTGGTGGTCTACTTGATCAAGGTAATTTTGATTCCCTAAAGAGGCTGGAGGGTCAAAGGACTTTGCTCCTCTTGGAAAGGGAGGAAACATGGTGTCTTAAGAGCAGGGCAACTTAGCTTGCAAGTGGGGATGACAACACAAAATTCTTTCATTCCTATTCAAAAGGTAGGAAGGCTTCCAATACTGTTTGGAGACTCAGATATGAACAAGGTCACTTTCATTAAACCTTCGACAGTATGGCCTCTCTAGGGGTCAAACATTTCAAAAAACTATTCAAGGTGCCTACTCATGCTGCTCTTGCTGAAATTATCAGAACTGCATAGATGTTTTCGGGGTTTGTGGGGCCGAAAGAAAATCAATCCCTTACGGAGGAGGTGTCAGAGGAGGAACTTAAGAGTGTGATGAAAATTTTGCAGAAGGATAGAAGCCCGGGTCCGAATGGATGGACGATTGAATTTTTTCTGGAGCTCTTTGACCTGCTGGGTTGGGATCTCCTACAGGTGGTAAATGATACCAGAACTACTGGGCTAGTTCATTAAATAATAATTGTCTCCTTGTACTGACCTCGACAGCTTTGCCACCTATGATCTGCGTCTCAGGGTGATCCTTTTGTGCTCTTCTAGATGGGGTTTTTGTATCAAATCTTGGAGAATATTCTTCACTTTCTTGTGTGTCTTCTTCCTCTCTTTCTTCTTCATCATGAATACTTTCATCCTTTTGCAAGTCCTCCTCTTCTTCATTATTTTTATTTTCATCACCGTCGTGACTTCTTATTCTTCTTGGTTTTATGCCATCTATTCTTACATCTGTATTGTCTATGAAATTGTGTAACCTTTTATTGTAACAACTGTAAAATTGAGCACAAATATTTTTGGACCAACACAAACTCACAAAATAGATCATACAATTTTACTCAAAAATTGAATAATGAAACAATGCAAAAATGCTTGCAACTGTGAAATCTTTCATTAATAAAAAGTAATTAGATAATTAATTATAATGAAGTAAAATGGCTAAATAGCCTCATGCAATTCAAATCCATGTGAGGAAATTCAAATTGGCTTGACTCTACTTGACTGAATGGTTAACTGACCTTGTCTAAATCATTATCATAGTTCATTGGAGTTCAAAATCACGGTTCAACTATCTAATTCAGTGTTAACTAGTCTAAATGACTAAGGTAGGTGAGTAAATGTGCCTAACCTACATGCAACCATGCAAACCTAGCGCTAACTGAGTAGGACTGAGAGTAACATATTAGAACTGAATGTAATTGACTTCTAACTTAGCTTGACTAGTCACCAACTGAACTCAACTGATGGAGGTTGGTGTCAGCACTCCCAGTGGCTCCTAAACCGATGCATGCAAGTGCAATCAATGGTATTTGGCCTCAATTAGTGCTCCCCACACTTTAGTAATTAGTACATGTGCCCTGATTAGGCCAAGTGGACCTAATGGTGCTATTGACTAAAAATAGAATGAAAGGACTCCCGATTTAGACATGGCTCCTGATTTAGACATAAATGACCAAATTGTACAATGGAGGATTATAATCCTAACACCCCCTAAATTCTATCTTGGAAAATTTGTGGACCCTGGTAACTAAGACCATAGGTCACCCATTACATCAAGTAAAGTAACTTCTCAATACAAGGAGCTTGGGAAAAAACCACATGGGAAAAAATCCCCCCCCTCTAACTAAGCAGATAGAATCAGGATTCAAGTTTGAAAAACTTGAAAATATGTTGCTGCAATTTTTGTGATGTAGCAAAGCAGCATGCATGATGTTCCGTGCACAGGAATCCTAGGGCCTGGCATGTAGACTAATCCATCTTCTCCAAAAATGATGATGGAAGAAAGGATGAATGTAACCTTTGCCTCTTTTTGGATGAAGAGGTGTATGATCCACTCTTTTATTCTAAAGGCAGTGTCACTGATCATCCCTTGCCATGTAGCATCTTATAGGAAGTTTGTTGCATCTCTCTAAAGGAGGTAATATTGCATGACATAGCGCAAGGTTCTTTGTCTTCCGAGTGTCAGATGGATTTCTAGTCATCTTCCTAGCTTCCCACTTGGAAGTAGTGACTGGATTTGGATCTGAATCACCCTAAATCTTAATCTCATAAATTGGTACAGTTGGTTCTGCAATACTACTGGAAACTGAAAAATAAGTAGATGGAATGTTTATACCTTCTCTTTCAAGTGGTTGCTGAGAGTGCACTGGTTCTGAAATGGCATGAAGTGTGAGAACGCATATGCCTTGGAGGCATGATTTGCAGCACCCTTCACTATGATGTTCCTGGTAGAGATATATGTGATCTTCATTGAGTCAGTACCAAATGTCACTCGCTTTGGAGAGCCAATATGAGTCATCTGGTATACAGATAACAAATTTGCAGCTAAGGAGGGCACAACATAAAGCACATCTTTGAACTTTCCATGTTCAAGCTTCATAGAACCCTTCCCTTTGGATTGAATTTTACTATTATTTCCATCTAAATACTAGGACCACCAAAATATTGCAAGGAAGAGAATGATTCTTTGGATGCAATCATGTCATTGGAAGCTCCAGAATCAATGAGGAATGAATGTGTTGTTGAACAACTAGTCTTCAATGCATGGAATGTCTCTTCATGTTCTTCATTTTCTTCTCTATGGTCAGCCTTCCTTGCGCTATCAGGTACAATAATGTTATGTTTCTTCAGAAGAAGAGTCATCTCATCAATGGTTCTTATCATATAGGAGCTTTCTGGATGAAATCCCCTTCCACAGTAAGAACAGAGGGTCTTTCCTTTCCATTCTTCTTGCTTCTCTTCGAACCTAAAGGCTCATTTGACTTCTCTTTCTTCACAGGAGACTCATCCAATTGCTTCCCTTTATCATTCACTACCTTAGGTCCTCCAACAGCCAGTGCTTGATCTTTGGAAGATCAAATGATCCCCATCTGGATCAACTTGTCATGCTCCTGGGTGAGACATTCAATGAAGGATTTAAGAGGTGGAATCCTCCAATTTGGAGTAGTAAGCTTTACAAAATGAATGGTTGATACAAATATTTAGTCTACATCAATTTTTTATAGAATGGAAAGGATGAGCTTATCATCCTCCTTCTCAACCTTGCACAACTTCAACTGGAACACTAGATGCTTGAATTTGGTGAAGAATTCATTTAGTGTTTCAAAATTGGCTAGATGAAGAGAAATTAGCTCATTCTCCAGCTGATAGATCCTCAAGTCATCTTGCTTATCAAATAAGGAAGAAAGATTATCCCCAACCTGCTTGGGAGTCTTTAGTCCATTGACGTGGAAGAGAAGATATTGAGAGATTGAGAGGCACAACCATCCATAGGCTTCATCAAGCCTATTCCAATACTTTTATTTGTCAACATAATGAATTGGCTCTGCCTATGTCTCCATTGTAAGTCTGAAGAGCCTTTTGGAGTGAAGCTGCATCTCCATGTCCTCCTTCCACTGGTGGTAGTTGAAACGAGTGAGAGGATCCATTGGAGGATCCATTTAGAATGCAGAGAAGGAGACTGAGCTACTATAGTGAATGTAGTGAAGGAGACTGATAAACCTATAAATCACACAATCAAATAGAAAAATTAAGGTCGAGAGTCTGCACTTTTGGAATTTCCTTCACACACAACATAGTTGATCAAGCAAGCTTGATCAACAGTTCCTTTACTTTGGATATTAAGTGGTAAATTCTCCACTTCGGGTGCATTACTAGAAGGAGCGATTTTTCTCAAAAAACATTTTGATCCAAGTATGGATCTGTAGTCGGAGAAGTGCCTTGTCCTGCCAAGGCTCTAATACCATGTAAAATTGAGCACAAAGATATGTGGACCAACACACAACTCACAAAATAGATCATACAATTTTACTCAGAAATTGAATAATGAAACAGTGCAAAAATACTTGCAACTGTGAAATCTTTCATTAATCAAAAGTAATTAGATAATTAATTACAATGAAGTACAATGGCTAAATAGCCTCATGCAATTTGAATCCATGTGAGGAAATTCGAATTGGTTTGACTCTACTTGACTGAATAGTTAACTGACCTTGTCTAAATCATTATCAGAGTTCATCGAAGCTCAAAATCACAACTCAAGTGTATAATTCAGTGTTAACTAGTCTAACTAACTGAGGTAGGTGAGTAAATGCACCTCACCTGCATGCAGCCATGCAAACCTAGCACTTATTGAGTAGGATTGAGTGTAACAGACTAGAATTGAATGTAACTGACTCCTAACTTAGCTTGACTAGTCACCAACTGAACTCAACTGATGGAGGTTGGTGTCAACACTCCCAGTGGATCCTAATTTGTAGGGCTTTCTCTAGGAGGATCCTAAACTGATGCATGAAAGTGAAATCAGTGGGATTTGGCCTCAATTAGTGCTCCCCACACTTTAGTAACTGGTGCATGTGGCCCAATTAGGCTAAGTGGACCCAATGGTGCTAGTGACTAAAAATAGACTGAAAGAACCCCCAATTTAGACATGAATCCTGATTTAGACATAAATGATCAAATTGGAAAAGGGAGGATTATAATACTAACAACACCTATATGCCTTCTCGGTGGATGAATATCCTAAAAATATTCCTTAATCGTTCCTAGAATCAAACTTTCCAAGATCATCCTTGTTCTTGTTAATGTAGCTCCCAAATACTTTGAAATATTTGACTGAGGCTGGTCTTCCATACCATAGTTGATAAGGATTCTTATCCATATTCACTCTAAGTTGTCCTCTATTAATTATATAGATATTTGTGTATATTGCTTTATTCCAATATGCATCTGACAACTTTGCTTCATTAAGCATTGTTTTGGAAGCTTCTAGGGACTGTTCTATTTTTCCTTTCAACAACACAATTATGATGAGGATTCTTTGCAGCTGAAAATTGTATTTTAATCCCATGTATCTCACAAAATTCATTTAATTCGTTAGAGGTAAACTCTCCCCCATTGTCTTATCTAAGACACTTGATTTTCTTATTTGCCTCATTTTAAACCATTGCTTTGAAAATTTTGAACTTTTCAAAAGCTTCTGATTTTTCTTTGAGGAAGTTACCCAAGTCATCCCTGTGTAATCATCAATGATCAACATAAAATAACATTCCCCTTGCATAATTTTAGTCCTTGTTGGTCCACAAAGATCAGTGTGAACTATTTCCAGAGGATGTTAGGTAATATGTTCTTTTCTTTTGAAATTGGCTTTAGTTTTCTTCCCATGTTGACAATGTCTACAAAGTGAGTTTAGAGGTTTCACAATTTTAGGCAAGTCTCTCATAGATTCCTTCTTACTTACCTTGACAATATTATTAAATTTTAGTGTCCCATCCTTCTGTGCCATAACCAACTTTCATCAACCATACTCAAGTGGCATTGATTTTCATTTTCTACGATGTATACATTGTTTGAATTTCTTACAGTAGTGCCAACAATTCTTCTTGAGTCCTTTTTTCTGATTTCATATTTCTTAGAGTAAAAAATACAGGTGTGCCCTTGGTCACATTTTTGACTTACATTGAGGATATTAGGCTTAAGGTTTTCTACTAATAACACATTTTCTGCTTTGATCATAGTATTGATAATAGTTGTACCTTTGCCAAATATTTTGGAAGACTTATTATCTCCAAATGTGACTCTACCCTTATCATATTTTAATTTTATGAACCTGGTTGGATCACCTGTAGTATGTTTTGAACACCCATTGTCTATATTCCATAGATATTGTTTCTTTGTTTCGCATATGGAAATTATGGATCTCTCGTTTTCTTCCTTTTTCTTCCAGGCCTTCTTTTGGTTTTTGTCTTGAAACTTATTTGTAACAATCTTCTTCGTAGGAGTCATCGGTTTAAAATTTCTTGCCATATGTCCATAGTTATTACATTTGTAACACTCTAGGTCATATCTTTGAAGAAGTATAAAGCGGTCATGATTTCTTCCTTTTGGTTTGTCACTAGGTGAATTCTTCTTGTATTCTCAAAACTTTCTAAGGGCCCTGCAATTTAACGCTTTGTGACCGAAGTTAGTAAAAGCATAACAGTGACCCAAAACAATATGCTAATATCTATTTGTCATTGGTATTTTGGACACTTCATTTCTTTTGTTTTTTTCATAGGAGGATGGACCATATTTCTTACTTTCTTCCTTTTTCATGGAACTTTTTATTACATCAGCATAGCTTCTTTTATTTCCACCTTGGTCAATGAAAGAGGAATATTCTACCTTCTTTTCTTTGTCATATCCTAGACCATATTTATCACTTGATGGTCTTTGGCTACTTAAGATATCATCTAAGAACTTTGA
>LPNX010486519.1:0-17561 GCA_001517045.1 Pseudotsuga menziesii
GTCAAGTTGTGGTTTTTGTCCACACTTATTGCATCACCATGGTATGTTCAAGAGTGCCTACCCACCCTGAGTTCCCCTTACTAACACCTATTTTTCCATTTTGGCAGCCATGTTTTGTTTTACATGTAGGCCCAAGAACCCATTAGCCTCGTCATGTCAGAGTTTGAATGGTTAATGATTCTATATCATATTTTCCTACCATTTTTATCTACTTGTGCATTTGTGTATATTACTTAGCTGTTTTTCACTCCTTTAAGTTTACCAGCATTTCCATCACTTTTTCCACTCACCATTTACCTTAGTAGCTGGTATTTATTAAACTTTACCCATGAAAGGAAGGCATTAATGAGTGTATAAAACTAACCCAATACATTTTTCTTCATTTGTTTTGCATGGGACTACCATGTGCACATGGAATGTAGTTGCATTCTTTTACCACATTCATTTCCTCCACTATTTCATAGCATACTTATCTTTTTGATCTTACAAAAACATCAAAAAGACAATAAAATAATCAAAAGGTGGGGGGTATTTTGATTTTTTTAAGTGGTAGATATCAATATTTTTCACACTTGAACACGACACTTGTTTGTGCCAGTCTCTTACAATTTGGTGTAGAATTTCCATAGGAGTCATACCATGTTTCTAAGTTTACTTCATGAATTAGTTACCTTTCTAATCACCATGGAGAATCCATTCAATTTATCTTTTGTTGATGTTTTATTTCATTGGTCCCTACTTGGAACCAGTCGTTGTTCAATTCATAATTGTGTTGTGTTCATGCTCAAGGGAAGTTATTAAGCCTAAATTAGTTATTCCTCATATATTTTGACCATGTGTGTCAACATTTATAGTATTGAATTGTACCTAATGCTTTCCTCTCTTCAATTTCAAGCAATCAGATTAGATTCTTGTTGTTTCCATGTTGATTTATGAAAGATAACTTGAGACTCTCCATCTGATGGATCTATTCTTATTGACTCCATTTTTTTTCTAGGAAATATATTTAGACATTAGTATGGTACCTTGGAACTTACTAACATCAAAGGCAAGTTTTCTTGCAATCTAAAATGGGTATACACCAATAACCCATGTTCAAGTGATGCTGCAAGTGTTTAACATCATCACATATTTTCACACTTGATAGTTTGTGCTAGGTACTAGATCCCATTTTAAATAATTAACCATTTAAGTGTGTTTTTTAAAATGATGGACTAACTTATGCGCCGTCGCTTAAGCGACGGTTATGAGGCTAGACGTCGCTTAAGCGACGCTTATGAGCCTAGCGATGCGTATGACCAAGATTTAAAAAAAAAAAATTAACTTTCTCATTTTTGGTAGGTTAAAAAGAAAAAATCCACGCGCCGTCGGAAGTAACCGTCGGATTTTGGATCAAAATGTAGTAGTGATTCTTCTACAAACTCATCTGCTTTCTTCACTCTGGTAAACTTATAACTCCCTAATTTGAAAGGAAAAGGGGGATAGGAAGCCTTCTTATGCTCAAATAAAAAGCTTCCTATGCCATCCAGGAGGACTTGCCTAACTGCCTCTTTATGAATGATGTAGTCAGTGGCGTATTTGGGAAGCAGGGAGGGTGCTCTGGAACCTCCAAACATTCTGAAGTAGAGGCCATCCTCGGTCAAGTAATAATCCACATATTCCTTAATTACCTGCAATGCCTCTTCTGACATGCAGTCACATTCCTTCAGAAAAATGAGAGTATACAGTGGCATGATGAAATGTTCACAGACCTCCCGGTAATGACTGTGGTATTTGTGCACCCAGAGTGGCTTGTATGCAAAATAAACAGGCATCCTTTCCTTGTCCCAGATGCACCTTAGACTGGGGAAATGTTGATTGCACAGTATACAATCAACGAGTATGGAATAAAATTCTGACCTCTGTTGGGACACTCCTCCCAGGGCTGAGGCCATACAGGATGAAAGACTGTTTGATACTATGTTGGCCCAGTTGAAGATGGTCCCTTGGGTTGCAACATAAAAGATAATGGGCATCCACTCTAATTTGAAGCTCTTACCATGAGCTCTCCTAAAAATCATGTTAAGCATTAAGGCGATGAACCTGTATGGGGCCCTTAAGCTTGCTGTGTCATACTCTCCCGTAGGCCTGGTTCTAAAATGTATTCCGGACAATAGTATTCTTTTAAGGGTCTCAACAAGGTCCATTCTAATGTTTCTCAGCCAATCATCAGACAAAAATACTTGTGCTTCTGGCAGGTGGTAGGCCAGGGCTACATATCCAGGGCTATAGGCAGCATAGCCTTGTTTGTCAACATTCTCCAGGATCATAGTGGTTACATTTGCCCAGGGCAGAATCCAACCAATCATTTCAGAGCATGGGAAAAGCTCTTCTCTGGTGGCAATCTTCATCAGTGAAGATCTCTCTATATTTGCGTATATGCTTTCCTCCTCCAAGCCCATATCAGGCACCTCTCGGCGCGTGATCAACCTATATATCTCTCCCCACTGGTACTTGGGCTCTACACCAGATATGCACTTGGTGTCTTCATAGATGTATTCGGTTTTGGTGACAACTTCCATGCCGGGCTCCTCCTTGACCACAGGGGCCTTCTTCTTTTGCCTCTTCGACATTTTGAGTTCGAAATCTTCCTGTCAAATATGAAATTATAAACATTAAGCCATTTCCAGATAAGTTGGGAACATTAATACAATGGTGTGCAGTGTTTTACCTCATCTATGTTTAACATGACAGAAATTTATTAAATGAAGCAACTATGTTAAGGCTAAGTAAAAACAGTTTTATCAGCAAATCTCGAGCGGGGAAACAAAATCTACATTAAAGTGAAGAAAACTTGGGCTCTCTGTGGATGCCATGATCTTCGCGCTACATTGGAATAACAAAGGAAATTATTCAAGTTTTCTATGGTGCGCTTTCATTAAAGAACATTTTCTGTGCAATCTATGGTCAAGGTAATCCTATGCAGTGATACACCCCCCCCCCCCCACACCGGCTCGGGTTCGAAACTGACCGTGAACCAGGTCGCATGAACAGCGTGGCCAAATGCGGCTGTGGTTCTGAAGGATACAGGCAACAAAAGAGGGGAGCAACCATTCCAAACACCACAGGGAGGCCATGAAATACCAGCCCTCATCAACCTATCATCAAACGGGGTAGGTTGGCGCAGACAGCGTAACGGTCGTTTGCATCAATCTCCCCAAACACTAAGCGCAAGGTTGAAATACATAACGGCTGTGGAGGGAAACTACCCTGTGGGCCAAAAAAAATGCCTCCACGAACAATTACACTACAAACCCTCTGCTATATATTCATGTAAATAGCAGGGTTGAGGGAAAACGGCCGTAGAAAAACCTAATCGTGGAAAAACATTATCAAACGCTTGAACGGAACGGAATAATGCAAAAAAGAAGAGCCTACCTGGCAACACTGTGCAATAGGTGGGAAGAGGACTGTTAAGCTTCCACGGTTGAGCCACCTGGAAACACAGGTACCGATAACGGGGGTCCGACCGAGCTCGAGCGGAAAGACAGCGCACGAAAACGACAGTTCTTCGACCGTCCAAAAAGCAATAGAATAATAAAATGTGCCCGACCCCATACATATACTCAACCATGCACGGTAGGGAAATATCGGACGGCGGAAAACTAAGGATCGGGGGTCGCAAGAACATTTCCTTCCGCAACGTCGGGTGGCAAAACCACTAAGCTATCCGCGGGGATAACTGAGAGAGAATAATAACACGTCGGAACTTCGCATGACTAATTGTCGGAGCGATAAAGGAATAGGCAGCCGCAATTGCGGAACCATAAGGGATACCACCATCTGCGATAGGCAAAAATATAGATCGGAGGACAATCGACTAAACGACCGGAAGGATAGTGTTTCTGGTAGCCGCAATGGCGGAAGCCCACAACTCAAGGATCAGCGACAACAACAACGCGGGTTTGAAAAGTCAATGTATCGGGGGACTTCACAATCTACCATCCACAATGGCGGAGAATGAAAGAACAAGGTGATCTGACTCGAAAGCAACAAATCAGCCGATTAAGCCAAATGCATCGGAGAAAAATAATGAAACTAAAGCTTATTATTTCTCCACAACGGCGGGAGCGCAAGCAAAGAATCTTCCGATTCAAACACTTGAAAACGTACTCAAAGGTAATGATAAATCAAAACAAGTGTTATATCAATCCAAGCATTAGAAAGGTCTTTATGAAGAATCATTAGATCAAATCAAATAAGAAAATCAAACCATTCTAAGCAAAAGGAGGGTCCCAAAAATTTTTGAATTTTGGGAAAATGTTGCAGCTGCATAAATTGGCGACTACCTAGTGAACCCCAGATTTCTGAAATAACTTCTCCCCAGTAAAAGACTGTCTATCTCAAATTTGAAATCTTCTAGATGTTTGTATTCCTAAGTTGGCCAACCCATACATTTAAATCATTGAGAAGCAGTTCATTCATTGGGAAAAGGTAACATAAAAAATATTTGCAAGTTTGAATAATTCTTTTGAAGCCTAATAAGTGAGAT
Source organism: Pseudotsuga menziesii (assembly GCA_001517045.1). Classification (NCBI taxonomy): domain Eukaryota; kingdom Viridiplantae; phylum Streptophyta; class Pinopsida; order Pinales; family Pinaceae; genus Pseudotsuga; species Pseudotsuga menziesii. The sequence goes on from LPNX010486519.1 coordinate 4,532, forward strand.
TTATTTTACCCATCCTTAGGTAGTCTCCAGCTTGGACACCACAGGATTGTAACATATAGTAAATAGAACTATCCCTTTGTTCCTCATTCCCATGCCAACTGCACTTTTGTGCTATTTGAACTTTAGTCCTTTTGAGTCCTCCATCTGCCCTTCTTTCTGAATTTTATTCAAGCTCCTCTATCCATAGTGTCCTTTTGTGTGAGAGAAGAATTTACTTTTCATCTCACGAATAGAGAGGAACTTTTGGCAATTTGAAATTCATGCCTTTGATACTTTGCTTTGATATGTATTGTTTCTTTAAGGAGTTTTGACTCTTGATAGCTTTTAGCTTTTCTGAAATCATGGCATGGGATCATTTATATCTGATATACTGTTTACCTTGCTTCCTTTCCGTGGGTCCTTTGCTGTCACTCCCTTGGACATTTTAGATATGAAATGGATGGAGCCTCGAAATAGTATTCCAGACCTCTTAATTATGATTTATTTATAGGGGTTAAGTAGGACTTCAACGAATGCATGGCCAATTAGGAACACTGCTACTAGAAGTTTTAAAAGCACAGTCTTTTGCTCAAGATTTCAGTTAATTAAGAACCCTGATATTTCCATTGCAACCAAAAGTTTGCCTCTTTATTCAAAACGAAAGAACTAATAACAAAGCATTAAACAAAAGAAAACAACATCAAAGCATTAAACAAAAGAAAACAACATCAAAGCATTAAACAAAAACACATCAATTTATTTATGTACAAAGCAAAAAGAAAAGAAAATGTGTGCCCGCCCTTAAAAATTCTTCAATCCAATGAGTTAAAGGGCTAGGCTGTAGTGCAGGCCAAAAATCTCTCCATGGTCTAAGTGTACCAATTTTGAAATCGAAACCATGTCTACTAGTCTACAGTCATCTTTATCAGCCTGAGGAAGTTGAAGGAGCTCAGGCTAAGTGTCAATCATAGAACTGGCCTTTCTTGAGGCATGATATCTTAGTTTAAGCTCGGTTAGATAATTTCCCAGTACAGAATTAGCAGATTCATTACCTTCTCCTAGCTTAGTGACAGTATGCTTCATGTAAGGTTCTCTCAAAAATTTAATCTGGTTTGGGGTACCCTTGAGAGGTAACCATAAATGAGACCAATCTGAAGCAAAATAACCCTTTAACCTGGCAGACCAATCTTGGTTAAGAATAAGCCCATATCCATCCGGTATGTCAGCCACCATAATGTCAATAAATTGACATATCTTGTTATTTGCAGAAAAGCAAATGAGAACGTTTTTCATTTCTCCCACTACTTTGACACCTATGCTATCTAATTGCACTACTTCCCAGGTTGTGGCCTCTGGTTGGCCATTAATATTTTTGCAAAACTCAAGTGGAATAACATTCATCGATGATCCAGAATCTACCAAGCAATTATGCACATTATGATTCAACATTTCTAGGGTCAAAAGAAAAGGCGGGGTGTCAGCTTTTTCTTCCCAACCTAGTTCTATGTCTTCTTCTCCCAGTTGGTTTTGAGTGGGTATATCTTTTTTAAGCTCCTCAATTTCCTCAGTGTTTCCTTCATTAACACCTACCTGTTCTTCCACAAGTTTGACAGGCTCGCTAATTGGCTCTGTTTCCTATTGACAGTAGTGACTTTAGGTGTTTTATCTTTATCATTCACATCTACCTGTCTCTTGACATTCTCTTGCAATTTTTTAATCTTCGAAATTATTGCACTGTCTTTAATTGTTAGGTCCATATATTTTGTTGTTGTTGGTTTGTATTCAGATTTGAGAGTGTTCTCTTCTGTGTTGAAAAGCGAGACACCATCCCATAAGAACATGGTATCATTATCTTGTTTCTCTATGGTCTGGTTTTTCTCTTCTTCTTTACCACTGTCTTTAGTCAATTTAGAGTCCAGTAGCTTATTCATCACCAATGTCATCGAATTTAACCATTGAGGACAATTCTTTTCAGAATGAGGTTGTTGGTGAAAAGTGCATAAATGATCCCCCCCTACATATATTATATTCATTGATGCTGAATTTGGTGGAGGGATTTTCAATTGGTTACTATCCTCTCTTTTTTGGTAGTAGGGTTTGTAAGTTTTATGAACTTCCCTTTCTTTCTCTAGATCTATTATTTGGTTGGATAGTTTCTGGATCATTTTCAGCATTCCCTGAAAATCGTGTGATTGTTCCTCTTTAGGTTTAGACATCAATAAGGCTCTTCTCCTAGTAGTTTTTTATTCATGTAGCTTGGGGTAGTCTTCTATACTTTCCTTTTCAGCCTCTACCCTTTCTGCTTCTTCATAAGTTTCTACCAACATAAGTCTGGCTTTCATTTTGGCAAACATGGTTAGCTTAGGTCCTAGAGCTGAGGTATAATATTCAATTAGGACCGTGTCTGAGGGTCTATCAGTTTCAGAGAAGTTCTTTAGGTACGTTGAAAACCTTTGAGTAAAATGATGCACCTTCTCATCCTTCTCTTTTTTTAACAAACCAAGACCTTTCATTAATGAGGCATGTGTCTTTTGGGCTGCGTATTTCCTCCTGAAAATCCTTTCGAAGGTGTCCCAATCAGGAATAGAGTTTGTAGGCAAACCAAAATACCAGGATGCTACTGCCCCTTTAAGGGTATGCGGGAATAATCTACATACCACATCCTTGTGTTCGTCGGCCCTTAAACCTTCTATTGCTAAATAGAAACTTTTGCAAGTGGTCGTCTACAGTAGTCTTTTCATCGGGATCAAACTTAGGCAGCAGCTTCTCAAAAGCTTGAGTTAGGTTATGCAAAGGAGGTGTTAGATTCAATGGTGATCTAGCTCTCCAAGTCAATAGAGGGTTGGGATGATTCACATTTATACCAGCCATGACCAAAGGTGAACAAACAGGAGTCTGAGTAAGAACACCGTAAGATGAAACTGGGCTTAATTGCTTCAAAGGTAGAACTAAAACCTGTAAGTACTTGGGTTAATCCAAAAGCTTCCAAATATCTGCTGGTGGGGTAAGCTTGGGAAAATACGTTTCCACGGCCAGCCATGCACTGGTGGCTCTCCTTCTAACGCCGGAAAACTGTTGAGGCCTAGAAATTCGCAGGCAACAATAGTAAGGGATTCTCCCTAGACAACGTTCCCAACTAGCCCATGACTATTTGGTGTAGAGAATCTGTCTGGTTTGTGGTCCGGCTACCGTAGGTCAAGTAAAAAAAACAAAGGTTTTACCAGTTACGGCCCAGTCCACCGTCTGTATTTTTGTATTTTTTGACTTAAAGTATGATATGCACGTGCCTAATTAACAATGCAGGGTGATAAAGATGCAAAGAGTAGTCACAATGTGATGCGTAGGTTCTTACCTCTCGTCTTAGAACTCACAAGCATCTAAATCATATATGTAGTACTGAAATAAAGCTAACTATCTACCTATCCCCGGGGAGCCAAATTATAACTTATTTATGAGTAATGTGTATTGTACATGCATTATAAAGAGAAATTACAGATAGCTAATATTCCTTCCCACAACACATGAACTATTAAGATATTTAGACAATCAGATAGCCAGTTGTTTATGGATAGCATGCATTACTCATGGTGGTAATTTCACAGAATAAACCAGAAATCATTCAAACAAGAACATAGGCTTTAAGAGTTAGAACGATCTCATAGTTAATGGACAGAAACTGGAAAAACGAAATAGTTCATCTTTCACCAATCCATAACATAGCATTTGAACGTCCCACCAAACTTTCTCCAATAGGCAAACAATAATTCTTTATTGCAAAAAAAAGTAGTTCTTCTTACAATATCTATTTACATGTCTAACTGGGAAAAAGCCCTTTACTCTTCTAAGTCTCCTATATTTATACAAACGGATGAGACTGTTGGGCTGCCCACAAATAACCCTTGGGCTTCCCAACTCTTCGCCTCCCAAAACACCCCTAAATTTTTTACAAAATCGTTACATATTACAAAAGTGAACAATCCTTTACGAGGAGGGCCCCACTTGAGTATTCAGAAATTCTTTCCACGCCAAAGCCTCATAGGCAATGCCTTCAAACACACAAGGTTCCAAAAATTGAATGTTTATCTCGAACTTCACAACTTGGTTCTTGATGGCCTCAATTCTGGCCGCACTCAAACGCAACTGACCCTCCAATAGTTGCACACTGATGGCAGAATGATCTACTTCACTCCTTAAGACCTGGTGGTCGAGGGCCTTAATGTGCTATATTTTTGGTTCCTCCTCTTGATACCTCTTCTGTAGAATCTCCACAAATGAGTTGTGGTCTGGAAAAAAATCTAGCCTCTGCTCAGCTTCTATTTGGCACCAGTTATAGGTAATTAGGAACCTTTTGAAAAATTATGTGCATGCTCCTTTCGTTTTTCTAACAGTCTTTTTGAAATCCTCTGCTGTGTTTATAGCAAACTCTAATAAGTCGTAATCCTGCTTAAGGGCCTGTCGATATTTCGAAGGCAGATCTACAGGAGTTTCTTCATTATTTTCTAGCCTTGCCAATCTTGCTGTCAAGACTTCTAGGACGTCTTGTGATCTATCAATAAAATAAGAGGAAGTCTCCAGAATTTCCTCTAATCGGCCGTCTATTTGCAAAACTTTGCATCTCTCTTCTTCTATGGCGGTCTGTAGCTGAAGCATCTTGGCCTTTTGTGCCAGCACATGTTCCTTGAAAGGTTGGAGGTCAACCTGTTGCTCCTTTACTTCCTCTAAAGCAGTTGTTATAGAAGAAATCTTCTCTTGAAGCTTCATCTCTTGTTCTTGAGCTTGCTTCTCATCTACCTCCCAAGTGGTTTTTTGCAATTCTAAGTCTTCTATCTTTCCCAGCAACTTTTCCTTCTCCACCCTTAGCTCTTGATACTCTTGCTGCACTCTCTCCAAACACTCTTGTGTAGTTTCCATAGAAATCCTTTCTGCTTGGAGAGCCTGCAATTCATCCTTTGAAGACCTCATCTCCTTTTGCATGTCCTCATATTTTCTCTTTAGCTTACTATTTTCTTCTCTCTCCTTTCTTAATGTGTCTTTCAGTTGAGAAGAAGATTTCCTGGATTGCTACAGATATGTCATTATTTTTTCCACATTATCCTCTGAAGCATGGATCAATGTAGCTCCAGCTCTAATGGTGAATTTGGGATCTCTGTCTGTTCCAAATACAACGGGCGTATCTGTTATCATCTTCCCAGACAGACCTCATGTTTCAACCTGCCTTTCTGTTCTATTCACTATCCTTTGTCTCCTTGTCATAGAAAATAGTATTAAAATCAGGGATTTCTTCCCCTACCTTCTGTTCAAAGTGGACCAATTTAAGTGTGGGGCTGACAGCCGGTACTTCTGGGTCCTGAACCTCGAGGTTCCCCACATCCTGAGTCTGAATATCAGCTGTGTCAGAGGCTGATTGTTCTGTCAGTGTCTGGTTCTGACCACCAACTGTGTCAGAGGCTGACTGTTCTGTCTCTGTCTGAGTCAGCTTTAACCTCTCTGCTTCCTATTTCTGAAGCTCCTCATCAAGCTTCCTTTTCTTTTCTTCTTCTTCCTTTCTCGCATATTCTTTTGCCTTTTTGGCTGCTTCTTGGGAAGCTCTTCTTTTTTTCCTCTTCTCCCTGCAGCCATGCTGCAGCTTCTTGTGCCAATCTTTGGGCTTCCTCATTTCGTTTCCTTGCTTCCTCATCGGCTTTAGTTTGTTCATCCTGCCCCTTCCCACCTTTGGTGGTGATCTTCTTTTTTAACCCTTTCCTCAATGCTGTTATATTCAGTGCACTGCGGAAGACAGACTCTTCTCTGTCCCAATGATGAGTGTATTCGAAATGGACGTTATTCTCTTTGTAGTGTTCATCCACTTTGCTGTGGGAGTCATTTCTATGGAAGGGCATCTCACCAAAATGAAACCTTTCCAATTCTTCTACAAACTCATCTACTTTCTTCACTCTGGTAAACCTATAACTCCCTAATTTGAAAGGCAAAGGGGGGTAGGCAGCCTTCTTATGCTCAAATAAAAAAGCTTCCTATGCCATCCAGGAAGACTTGCCTAACTGCCTATTTATGAATGATGTAGTCAGTGGTGTATTTGGGAAGCAGGGAGGGTGCTTTAGAACCTCCAAACATTCTGAATTAGAGGCCATCCTCGGTCAAGTAATAATCCACATATTCCTCAATTTCCTGCAATGCCTCTTTTGACATGTAGTCACATTCCTTCAAAAAAATGAGATTATACAGTGGCATGATGAAATGTTCACAGACCTCCCGGTAATGACTGTGGTATTTGTGCGCCCACAGTGGCTTGTATGCAAAATAAACAAGAATCCTTTCCCTGTCCCAGATGCACCTTAGACCGGGGAAAGGTTGATTGCACAGTATACAATCAACGAGTATGGAACTCATATAAAATTCTGACCTCTTTTGGGACACTCCTCCCAGGGCTGAGGCCATACAAGCTGAAAGACTGTTTGATACTATGTTGGCCCAGTTGAAGATGGTGCCTTGGGTTGCAACATAAAAGATAATGGGCATCCACTCTAATTTGAAGCTCTTACCATGAGCTCTCGCGAAAATCCTGTTAAGCATTAAGGCGATGAACCTGTATGGGGCCTTTAAGCTTGTTGTGTCATACTCTCCCGTAGGCCTGGTTCTGAAATGTCTTCCAGACAACAGTATTCTTTTAAGGGTCTCAACAAGGTCCATTCTAATGTTTCTCAGCAAATCATCAAACAAAAATACTTGTGCTTCTAGCAGGTGGTAGGCCAGGGCTACATATCCAGGGCTATAGGCAGCATAGCCTTGTTTTTCAACATTCTCCAAGATCATAGTGGTTACATCTTCCCGGGGCAGAATCCAACCAATCATTTTAGAGCATGGGAAAAGCTTTGGTCTGGTGGCAATCTTCATCAGTGAAGATCTCTCTATATTTGCGTATATGCTTTCCTCCTCGAAGCCCATTTCAGGCACCTCTCGACGCGTGAACAACCTATATATCTCTCGCCACGGGTACTCGGGCTCTACACTAGATATGCACTTGGTGTCTTCATAGATGTATTCGGTTTTGGTGACAACTTCCACGTCGGGATCCTCCTCGACCACAGGGGCCTTCTTTTTTGCCTCTTCAACATTTTGAGTTTGAAATCTTCCTGTCAAATATGAAATTATAAACATTAAGCCATTTCCAGATAAGTTGCAAACATTAAGACAACGATGTGCAGTGTTTTACCTCATCTATGTTTAACATGACGAAAATTTATTAAATGAAACAACTATGTGCAAGCTAACTAAAAACAATTTTATCAGCGAATCTCGAGCGGGGAAACAAAATATACATTAAAGTGAAGAAAACTTGGGCTCTCTGTGGACGCCATGATCTTCGCGCTGCATTGGAATAACAGAGGAACTTATTCAAGTTTTCTATGGTGCACTTTCAGAAAAGAACATTGTCTGTGCAATCTATGGTCAAGGTAATCATGTGCAGTGATACACCCCCCCCCCACCGGCTCGGGTTCGAAACCGACCGTGAACCGGGTCGTGTGAACAGTGTGGCGAAATACGGCTGTGTTTCTAAAGGATATGGCCAACAAAAGATGGGGGAAACCATTCCAAACACCACAGGGAGGCCATGAAGGACCGGCCCTCATCAACCTATCATCAAACGGGGTAGTTTGGTGCAGACAGCGTAACGTTCGTCTGCACCAATCTCCCCAAACACTAAGCGCAAGGTTGAAATACATAACAGCTGTGGAGGGAAACTACCCTGTGGGTCAAAAAAAATGCCTCCATGGAAAATTACACTACAAACCCCCCGCTATATATGCATGTAAATAACAGGGTCGAGGGAAAATGGCTGTAGAAAAACCTAATCATGGAAAAACATTATCAAACGCTTGAACGGAATAGAATAATGCAAAAAAGAAGAGCCTACCTAGCAACGCTGCGCAACAGGTGGGAAGAGGATTGTTAAGCTTCCACGGTTGAGCCACCTGGAAACACAAGTACCGACAATGGGGGTCCGACCAAGCTCGAGCAGAAAGACAGTGCACGAAAAGGACAGTTCTTCGATAGTCCAAAAAGCAATAGAATAATAAAATGTGCCCGACCACATATATATAGTCAACCATGCGCGGCAAGGAAATATCGGACGGCGAAAAACTAAGGATTGGGGGTCGTAGGAACATTTCCTTCCGCAACGTCGAGTGGAAAAACCACTAAGCTATCTGCGGGTATAACCGAGAGAGAATTATAACACATCGAAACTTTGCAAGACTAATCGTCAGAGCGATAGTGGAATAGGGAGCTGCAACGGCGGAACCGTAAGGGATACCACCATCCGCGATAGGAAAAAATCTAGATCGGAGGACAATCGACTAAACGACCGGAAGGATAGTGTTTTTGGTAGCCGCCATGGCGGAAGCCCACAACTCAAGGATCGGCGACAACAACAACACGGGGTTGAAAAGTCAATGTATCGGGGGACTTCACAATCTACCATCCGCAACAGCAGAGAATGAAAGAACAAGGTGATCCGACTCGAAAGAAACAAATCAGCCAATTAAGCCAAATGCATCGGAGCAAAATAACGAAGCTAAAGCTTATTATTTCTCCGCAACGGCGGGAGCGCAAGCAAAGAATCTTCCGAGCCAAACACTTGAAAACGTACTCAAATGTAATGATAAATCAAAACAAGTGGTATATCAATCCAAGCATTAGAAAGGTCTTTCTGAAGAATCATTAGATCAAATCAAATAATAAAATCAAACCATTCTAAGCAAAAGGAGGGTCCCAAAATTTTTTGAATTTTGGGAAAATGTTGCAGCTGCAACACCTTCCTATATAGCAAAGTGTGACTTCTTTGGATTCAAGGACAAGCCAAATTTTCTACATTTCAGGAAATTATGCTTCAAATGCTTCAAATGTTCATCATCTGATTGTGAGAAAATAGTAATATCATCTAAGTAGATTACCACAAACTTGTCCTTTTCTCCGACAAAAGCAATATCCATAGCCCTCTGGAAGGTGGCTCCAGCATTCATTAACCCAAAAGGCATCTTGTCATACATGAAAGTTACCCAAGGAGTGGTGAAATTTGTCTTCTCCTTATCATCAGGATGCATAGAGATCTGATTGTACCCTAAGAAACCATCAACCATAGAGATCCTCTGTGTCCCAACTACTTTCTGCAATATTTGCTCAATTTTAGGCAGAGGATAATTATCCTTTAATGAAGATCTGTTCAAATTTCTGAAGTCAACACACAACCTGATTTATCCATTCTTTTTCCTAACAGGAACCAGATTAGCCACCCATGAAGAATACCTGAGAGGCACTATGATCTTGGCATCCAACAGCTTCTTCACTTCTTTTTCAATAACAGGAAACAAGGCTGGATTAATCCTCCTTAATTTTTGACGAAAAGGTTTGACATTTGGTTTTAAAGGGAATTTATGCTGTATGATTCCTGTGTCATAAGTTCTCAATTCCTCATAATACCATGCAAAAACATCCATATGTTATTTTAACAGTTTAATATACCTGTTTCTTTGTTCAGCTGTAAGTGCTTTAGAAATTTTAACCATTCTAGGATGTTTTGCTGAGCCAATGTTACAATCCACCACATTCTCTTCCAAGGACTATACAACATGTTTTAAGAATGTATCATCTTTTTAAAAAATCATTTCCAAAGGTACCAAACCCTTTGGAATGAAATTACTTTTGAATTAAATGGTTTTGTGTCCAACAATTTCATTTTCAACAATCTCTTCCACCTGTCCATCCTCTTCATCTTCCTCTTGATCAATCATGGAATTTGAAAACTCATGGGTAAGCTCTAGGAACCTCTTAATCTCAATGTCATCTTCGAACACTCTCCACTGCTTTACATTATCAGGTACAGATGGTCTGTACCTCACTTCAATGGGATATCTCAACTAAGTGGTCTTGGGAATTCTAAAGTGTGTAGTAGCCAAAGCCAATGAATCTGCAGTCTGATTATGGTCTCTTGGAATATAGGTAATGTTAAAAGCTACAAAATAATTTTCAATTATGTCTCATACCTCATTTCCATAGACTTTCAGTAAACCCTGCTTCACTTGGTAGTTGTTCTTCACCTATTGAACAACTAATTCAGAGTCGTCAAATGCAGAAATCTGCTGAATGCCCAAATCTTTAGCATCTTTCAAACCTAACAGCAAAGCTTCATACTTAGGAGTGTTATTTGTAGTAATAAACTCTAATTTATACATCATCTTTACTGTTTCATCTCCAGGGGATATAATAAGAACCCCTGCTCCAGCACCTTCTTTGTAAGAGGATCCATTCAAAGTATAATTGCCACAGCTCATCCTCCTGTTCTCTGCTGCATTTTACTGGTTGTTCCTTTTCAAATTGTAACAAACTAGTAGTATTGTCATCATCACTGAAATGTAACATGCAAGTACCCAGGTCTTTATCAGCAGCATACAATGGGTGGTTGGTAGGGTTCTTGTCATCTGTTACAATATAGGCAAATTGAAGCTCTCTGTACAGCCTTCTATTTTCTCCTCCAAACACAGGAATAGTAGCATATGATAAATCCATTTGTAAGGTCCCACCAACTTTCTTTGCCCAAGACCTAGAAAGAAGTAACCCAAATTTAGGTGTAATATCAGCTACCACTACATCCATGATCACACTTTTCATGGGTAACTAAGCCAAACTAACAACCATGTCTTTTATTACCCTTAAACACTTCACTGCTCGAGAATCAAATGCATACAGATCATGATAGGGTTTGGTGATACTCAGACCTAAAACCTCCATAACAGCCTTTGGCATTAAATTGTGTGATGCTCCCGAATCTAACAAACAATTGTGTATCATTTGTTCATGAACTGTCAAAGTGATGTAGAAAGGAGGTGAAGCGCCTGCTTCATTTTCAGTCTTTTCAGCCAAGGCTGATCCAATGAAAATCCTAGGATTTTCTTCTTGCAAATTTACTATATCAGAAATAGGCTGATTATTTGTTGAACTAATCATCTTAAGAACTGATTCTTTATATGAAGGGTTTTTCATTAATTCAGTTAAAGGTACAGGAATCTTTAACTTGCCTAATTCATTTTCCAAGCTGAAATTCTGAACAGTTTTATTTACCTGTTCAACCTCTATGTTCTTCTTTTGTTTTTCTGAAACTTGTCTTTTCTCTATCACAGGATCAGATGACTGCTTAACAGGGACAACTTCCTTCTTCTTCGGGATTTGTACCACCTATTTTGGACCTGACCTCATATTCACAGTCTTCTTGAGTTCATTTTTACAGACATCAGTAGTTACAGCAGTCATTTTCATACCTAAATCATCCTCTATTTCAAACATGTCAGCATCATAGCATTCTGCATTTAGAAACTCTTCTTCAGTGACAAAACCCCCAGACAATCCTTCTCCAAAATGATTCATATCTTGGTCAGTATCTTCAAATATCAGCTCATCATCAACCTCTTCTTCATCAGCAACATTGTTCTGAAGAGGTGGTGGCACTCTTTGGTCCTCATTTTCTCTCCTTTCCCACTGGATATCATTGTTCCTTCGTTCTCTAGGCATGAAACGGGGAGAAAATTGTCTTCTGGACTGGTTCTGATTGTTAGGGTTTCTTTCACCCTCTATAACAGGCTTGCTAGAATTTTTCTCAAGCTCTAATTTATTTAATTTTGCAGTCAAAATTTTCACCAACTTATCCATTTCATCAATTTTCCCTTCAGCAGAATGAGAAGCAGAACTTCCTGGAGCTGCTTCCTTCTTTCCTTTTATGTCATAAAGCTGTTGAGATGTTTCCTTCTTCAACCTATTGGAAGCCAGTATATTATATTCTACCTCCAATGCTGCATCCTGCATATTCAGTAAAGAAATAGGTCTCCTTTCTCTCAGTAGTAAGGAAAATTCATGATTGAAAGCATTTGCATATGTAAGTTTTGGAGATGTTTATGTGGGTTTTATTTCTGTAGGAATTCTACTGTACATTTTGTTAAACCTTTTTGAAAATTCTGCAATAGTTTCATCCCTTTTCCTCCTAAGGGCTCCAAACTCAGTTATGTAGTATGTATGGTCTTTGGTGTCACCCCATTGTCTCATGAAGAGATCACGAACTTTTCTTCAATGATAGTGATTGAATTAGTAGGAAACTCCCTGAACCATTTCTTGACATCTCCATCAAGGCTTTGCACGAGCATTCTCATCCATACATCCTTGGCTTCAATTTTTTGGTTATCAGCATAACTAAGGAAATCTTCCCTGTCAAAACCCCAAAAATTCCGAAAAATTTAAAATTTTAAAACAGCATAAATCTCATTAAATGCAGTCATTAACTGTTTGATTAGTTTATGTTACTAGGATTGTAACTGTGTGATATTTTAATTAAACTTTACTTTAAAGAATAGCTTCCTTTCAGTTACTGATTGTTCTTCTGCTTGCAACATAAGGTGTGTTAGTCATCAAGGACTGGGCTTACTTAGCTTTCGAGCTAATGCAACGGTTTTCTTCTATTACAGGTAAACATGTTAGCTGTACAGGTCGCAGTTAACAAGTCTACAAAGTATGAAACCATTTAATTGTTCATACTGAAGGTAAAAGTAAGAATATAATAACTATTTCTTTAATAACCAGCTAGCATAGTAGAACATCACAACATCAAAGGTCTACTTTTATTATTCATCGTTACTGTAACATGTCACGTTTAGATTGTATTATATTCCGATTTGCAACTGTAGTTGTAAATGATAAGATATTACAAGTATCGGTCTATACCTTTCTTACTTTAAACATGTATAGTTTTATTGTATGATATAAGTCTTCCCTTAATAGTTAAGGGATGGCACTGTTTTGGAATGCTACTCTATTTCCATAATCGATATTAGGATAGAAACCAGTTCACTTTTAGAATCAGTCCTACACATATCATAATTACCCCTTTATGAGTTTCTAAGACTACACTATCAATCCAGAAGGTTAAATATATCCAAGCTACCTACCATACATTAATTTATAACATCTCCCATAAATTCTAGAGCTTAGAAAGTGACAAAAGTCTAATTGT
>LPNX010486519.1:17845-95343 GCA_001517045.1 Pseudotsuga menziesii
TCATTCTTTTGATTGCTGAACTGTTTGATAACTATCAAAGTTATCAGTGTTAAAAGATCTTTATATGCAAGATTGATTACAAAAACTACAAAACTCAAAAGTTTATATTTAATAAAGCACAATTACTCTTACTTTGTAAAGTATATATAAAATAAGTTCACCAACCCTTAACATGGTTGGGGTTTACATTTAACTGCTACCATACTAAACTATCCACTGATAGGAAAAGATTCAAGTTGAAGAACCAGGTCTTGTATACATTACCATTGATTCAACATCTAATAAGCTTCCTTCGATCTAAAGGGTTACCCACTTTAAACTGGTTATTATTTTAATCATTCAGAGTATGTACCACATAAAAGTTTTCAAGGTCTATCCATTAAGTTCTTAAACTTCTTGGAACAAGGCTTCACTTTTAAATGCGATAAATTCTAAAGATTAAGATTATTATTCTAGATGATGCATTCATAAAAAATTATAGCTGCCAAATCCTTTAGTAAGCTTTTATCCAACTTGGATGACTGTGGAAAGACCATAAAGGTTACATTATAGTACCATAGTTACTATGGTTGTATCTACAACATCCTGAAAGTGTACCACTGTATACTTTATAAATACAATATAATTGTTGGGAAAATACATGTAAAATTGACTTTCTTACTTAAACAAAAGTATAAGACCTCCACCCTAAATAATCATGTTATAACCTATTCCCTTAAGACTGTAAAATCTTCAAAAATCAAAGTAGTCATTTGCTCTGATGAATGGTTCATAACCAGTCCATGACAGTTTAAGTTTAAAGTCTTTTCTAAGGAGAGTTCTTAAAATCTTTATCTTAGATATTTCAAGTTTAGAAATAAAATGGAATATTTATATTTACCACATTACATGTTGTGTTGGTTAAAACAAAGGTTTTATTAAATATCATAACCTGTTACAAGGTTCTTACCCTTTTTATTAGTTGTACCCACGGTAAACATAATATTATCCATTTTATTGCCTCGTGTGGGTGATAATATAATATATATCAAGCAGCAATAAAATGTATTGTGATACATTCCAAAGTGGCTACAAGTAAATAATATTATCACTAAGGAGAATAATACTTATCTTCTCATAAGACACACTTTAAATGACCCCTTCATCATTATTAGAATTATATCGTTTAATAATGACGTTGTAGTATGGAAAGGAGTATGCACGAAGTTTGAGTTATAATTAAGTAAAGGTTATACTTTATAATACAAACCAATAGCCTAAACTTTGGATTGAATAAATCTTATGCCTTGATAAATATTAACAAGCTGTTTTGTTGGCGACACAAATAAACAGGTTCCAAAACTACGTACATGATTATATTATGCGAAACTATGGAGAATTTAAATGATTGGAGATCATTTTTGGGACGGCCAGAAACCTGGACTATATAAAAATACCCATAACGCAATAAAAATATTTACGTGTTAACGTGGCCTTCTTCTATCCATGCATTGGGTTAATAAATAGCCGAGGTCAAACCCGAACTGGATATTCTCCCGTCGCCTTCGGGCTCTCCTCTCCCTCTACAACGAAAGCTTTCCAAGCGCCGTTATTACTCTACTCTAAGGTAGCCTTCCCAACTGCTATTTTCTCCCTGAATGTGCGTCCATTGCCGGTGAGGAGCTATTATAGTCCCGCTGTCTGGTGATTATGGGGGTATTGTTAAAGTCTTTAGGGTTTATTCCTTTTGCCATATCAATGTCTAAACCCTTCGACTGTCAACGTTTCCCTCCTTCGTGAGTGCTGGAATAATGAATTCTCGGACAGCATTTGGCTGTGTGCTATTTTGTTAACACTTTCCTCCCTTCTACAGATGACCTTTCTTCTTGCATTCATGGTGGTTTCCACTCTACTGCGCGAGATTTCTAGTTGCAAGGGTAAAAGAATTATTCAGTTTCTTATAAGATAATGCCGTTTATTTGTATATACATCTTTTGAGTTTTACTAGCAATATATTTAACAGCCAATCGTATTGTTGTTTGTAGGTACAGGATGTCTCTTTTCTCTATTTGCAAATGAGTACGAGGTTACGGCGATAAGGGCCACGATAAGCCCTGGTTCTCCATGGCTCCTCCACCTTTGTAAACCCTTAAGGGTTAATGAGGGCTTGGTCAAAGTGGCATGTTAAACCCTCATGGCTTCCGGTTGCTTTGGTTATTGTTTTTCACAGTTTAGTTAAAGCCCTTGCTTCACTGCAAGGCTCTCTCCGACTATGGCCGTGAATGTAAAGCTTTTTAATTTTGTTATTGTGCATATTACCATAATTTAAAGTGGAAAAACAGGCTATAAGCCTTCATGGATAATTTTTACAGTACCTCCGTGGATTATTGTGACAGAACTGGGTTTTTCAATCCACACTTTTGTGTATTCTGAAAGAACAGAGTTTTTACCCTAAGTTATTATAACTATTTAATACCGCACTCTTTCTCAGCATTCTTTGTTTCCTTACGTTAATGTAGTTTGAAAACTTACTTAATAATTTTAAAACCACAACTATAAGTAATAGCTGTAAATTCCATTGTTTGTCGATTTAATATATAAATGGTTTTTATTGGGTTTAACCCTATTTGTCAGTAAAAAGAATAACTCTATTCTTTTTTTATTTTAAGATATTAATCAGTTAATGAGTGAAGGGTTACTAGTGATTTGTAATTAAACTTGGATAAATGAGTATCTTGTACTTCAGTTATCTTTTTCCTGCAAGAAAAGCATGTGATTGATTACTGTTTATAGATAATACTTATTATTAGGATTTATATACCTGATTTATAATTTAATTCTCTTGTTAGTAAGAAATTGTAATTATAGATATTTAGTTTATACCCTTGTAATGATACAGGGTTTCTATGCCCTTCGCTTTGCAATAGTCTTAAGAACTGTCAGTTTATCTGTATACTCAGACAGTATAAACAGTTCTAGAATATACTTCTAGTAACAAGAATACCTCTTATTTTAATGGCAATAATATTTCTATGCTGCGAAAATTAAGTACATTATTGCTATTGTAGTATCTATAATACTTCTCTGAGAGTTCTATAGTCTCTATATTACTATCCTTAGTTATTTTATAAGTATTCTGTATATTATACTTGGGATTTCATTCTTAAAAAGAAATTATGCTATACTATCTATGCTCTCTGTCGTATTTGAATTTAAAAAAGTAATTTCCGCCTTACTAGAACTCATGTAGGAATAAATAGAAGTTCTAGCTATTCTTTCTTTCACCAACAATATACTTGCAGTGATTTAATATGCAAACAAGTTATCTGTATAGCATCTTTTCTAACTTAACTCTACTTTAGAGTACTACTATAGTCACCTTTGCTATTCGAATATCAAATAACAAGAATGAGTACTATAAAATCAAAAACTATTTTCTCTTCTTAAACATACTACTAGCGGTGAATACTAATATTTATTTCTCTGTTTTTAAATGACTTAACATTCTTCATACATGTGCATACTAAAAGGTTTTTCTTTTTTAAATCATACAAAGAAATATTTTGAAACTCCATTCATATTCATTATCATCATATCATCTGTATAGTTTTACCCCTGTGCTGGAGTACGGTTTGGTAAAACCCAGATATGGAAAAACACAGTGGTCAATATTTTTCATCTGCAAATTCTATTACTGGTAAACCAATAACATCTACTTCATTAAACCAGTAAAACTTTTATATCATAATCAATCACATTCAACCATTCACAGTTACTAAACAAAAACAGTTAGGTGACAGAACCTATTTAAGCTTTGGACAACAACAGCAATGGGAGGTCGTTCCTCCCTTCCAACTCCTGGAGAGCGCTCAGACAGCGACTCCTCAGGACCCCCGAGCTTGATCTGGTCTCCTTGGCTAGAACTAGGTGCTGCAATGTCAGATACCAGTCCTCAAACTCAGTATGAATACATAACTTATCAGCAAGTTCTCCCAGCTAAAAGTTGTAAATAAAATCAAGTTACTGCAGCAATCCTCTTAGAACAACTTCCTTACTGTATTTCCCTCTTCCTCAATGAATTTCCTGAATAACATTCACCTGAATGCGTTCTCTCTGGAAATAACTGAGCAGCTTCAGCTCTCTTCATTGAGTACTTTTAAAAGATTGCCTAGGTCTTTTTTGGGTTAACTGTCATTTAATGAGCCACCTGCTCTGATTCCACTTTCTTAGGGAATCATGACCCCAAATGTAGGGAAGTTGCCACTTGCAACTTAGGAAGTGTTTGAGGATGCTGCCACTTGTCTTTTGCCTTTCCACATAGTTCCATCCACCAGTTTGACCAGTAACCTCTTTTTAACAGCTCTCCCATGCTGTTGTCTCCATAATTTATTTATTAATAATAAAATATTATGAATTACACTCCATTATTGTTGACTTTGCTGAGTCATCAATCCCTACTTAGGATTAATTTTAACATAATGTGTCAGAAATATAATAAAACAATTTACATAATTTTACAAAATTGGGGTATGTGACATACACACCCCCTTAAAATGTAACATCGTCTTCGATGTTACTTATTCCTCATCCTCTTCAACCTCCTGGAACAGATTCGGGTATGCTTCCCACATCTTACTTTCCAGTTCCCAGGTAGCTTCTTCAGGACTAAGGTGCTTCCATTGCACCTTCAGCTGTCCAATTTGTGCGGTTCTGCAGAGTAATTTCCCTCCTCCTGAGGATACAATCCAGTTCCACCAGAAATTTCCCTTCTGGTTCTACCTGTACAACGTTCCAATCAATCACATGAGTAGCATCATGAATATACTTTTTCAGAATATTGTGCACTTTTAAGTTAGGTGGTAACGCTAGCTGATATGCAACTTGACCAATTCTAGATAAATTTTCAACCGGACCACGGTAACGTGGCGCTAATTTTGCACAATTCCCTAGTCTTAGGGACCTCTTCTTTGGTCTTACCTTTATGAACACGTGCTCACCTACCTGGAACTCTTTAGGAGTTCTTTTTAAATCCGCTTAGCTCTTTTGTCGATCCTGGGCAACCTTCAAGTTCTCCTGCACTTGTTTTACAATCTGGTTGATCCTTAATATACATTCTTAACAGATCTTCCAACACCTGATTCACTCTTTCTGTCTGGAATTTTTCTATCAATATTTGATTTAACTCCTCCCGAGTCTTTAATATCCTTTCGTTATCCTTCTTGTCTGATTCCATTTCAGTCTTTAAGTCCTTTATAGTTTGTATCAGCTTTGAAGAGTGAGCAGTTATCTCCTCTATCACAGGTTCTCTAGACCTTTGTCTTGTCTCAGTGTTTGGAGACTCCTCCTCAGCATATTCTCCTAACTTCTCCATACCTGCCTGTTTGATTCAAAAAAAAGGAATTTTATGTCTTTCACATATAACAAAATACAGGTCAATACATTTATATTTTTACTATTCTGCGGAAACTAGTTGGGCCGCATCAAGGCCTAGTGTTTGAACCATGCTCTGATACAACATGTCAAAACCCCAAAAATTCCAAAAAATTTAAAATTTTAAAACAGCATAAATCTCATTAAATGCAGTCATTAACTTTTTTATTAGTTTATGTTACTAGGATTGTAACTGTGTGATCTTTTACTTAAACTTTACTTTAAAGAATAGTTTCCTTTCAGTTACTGATTATTCTTCTGCTTGCAACACAAGGTGGGTTAGTCATCAAGGACTGGGCTTACTTAGCTTACGAGCTAATGTAGCGGTTTTCTTCTATTACAGGTAAACAGGTTAGCTGTACGGGTCGCAGTTAACAAGTCTACAAAGTTTGAAACCATTTAATTGTTCATACTGAAGGTAAAAGTAAGAATATAATAACTATTTCTTTAATAGCCAGCTAGCATAGTAGAACATCACAACATCAAAGGTCTACTTTTATTATTCATCGTTACTGTAACATGTCACGTTTAGATTGTATTATATTCCGATTTGCAACTGTAGTTGTAAATGATAAGATATTACAAGTATCGAACCTTTCTTACTTTAAACATGTATAGTTTTATTGTATGATATAAGTCTTCCCTTAATAGTTAAGGGATGGCACTGTTTTGGAATGCTACTCTATTTCCATAATCGATATTAGGATAGAAACCAGTTCACTTTTAGAATCAGTCCTAGATATATCATAATTACCCCTTTATGAGTTTCTAAGACTATACTATCAATCCAGAAGGTTAAATATATCCAAGCTACCTACCATACATTAATTTATAACATCTCCCATAAATTCTAGAGCTTAGAAAGTGACAAAAGTCTAATTGTCACCACAAAGATTCTAAGACTATTTAAAAGGTTGTTAATCTATTAACAGGTAAAAATAGAGTAAACCAAAATCAAATTTATAAATAACATAGTTTAAATATCACCAAATATATACTTTAAAGAAAAGTTGTGTTTCTTACCTTCATTTGAGACTAGGGTATTTGTCAAAGTAGTGGTATGTTTACAACATCCACGACTTAGCATTATTCCAAATCTCTTTATGTACAAGTTCGTTTGCAATTCAAGTTCAGTAAGACATTAGTAGCTAAGCACCTATAAATGCTTACTGAGGTAAATCCAATATTTGTTCTTTATTTCTTGTAGAGGCAGCTTTATCATTTTTATGATTACTGAACTATTTGATAACTATCAAAGTTATCAGTGTTAAAAGATATTTATATGCAAGATTGATTACAAAAACTACAAAACTCAAAAGTTTATATTTAAGAAAGCACAATTACTCTTACTTTGTAAAGTATATATAAAATAAGTTCACCAACCCTTAACATGGTTGGGGTTTACATTTAACTGCTACCATACTAAACTATCCACTGATAGGAAAAGATTCAAGTTGAAGAACCAGGTCTTGTATACATTACCATTGATTCAACATCTAATAAGCTTCCTTCGATCTAAAGGGTTACCCACTTTAAACTGGTTATTATTTTAATCATTCAGAGTATGTACCACATAAAAGTTTTCAAGTTCTATCCATTAAGTTCTTAAACTTCTTGGAACAAGGCTTCACTTTTAAATGCGATAAATTTTAAAGATTAAGATTATTATTCTAGATGATGCATTCATAAAAAATTATAGCTGCCAAATCCTTTAGTAAGATTTTATCCAACTTGGATGACTGTGGTAAGACCATAAAGGTTAAAATTATAGTACCATATTTACTATGGTTGTATCTACAACATCCTGAAAGTGTACCATTGTATACTTTATAAATACAATATAATTGTTGGGAAAATACATGTAAAATTGACTTTCTTACTTAACCAAAAGTATAAGACCTCCACCCTAAATAATCATGTTATAACCTGTTCCCTTAAGACTATAAAATCTTCAAAAATCAAAGTAGTCATTTGCTCTGATGAATGGTTCATAACCAGTCCATGACAGTTTAAGTTTAAAGTCTTTTCTAAGGAGAGTTCTTAAAATCTTTATCTTAGATATTTCAAGTTTAGAAATAAAATGGAATATTTATATTTACCACATTACATGTTGTGTTGGTTAAAACAAAGGTTTTATTAAATATCATAACCTGTTACAAGGTTCTTACCCTTTTTATTAGTTGTACCCACGGTAAACATAATATTATCCATTTTATTGCCTCGTGTGGGTGATAATATAATATATATCAAGCAGCAATAAAATGTATTGTGATACATTCCAAAGTGGCTACAAGTAAATAAGATTATCACTAAGGATAATAATACTTATCTTCTCATAGGACACACTTTAAATGACCCCTTCATCATTATTACAATTATATCGTTTCATAATGACGTTGTAGTATGGAAAGGAGTATGCACGAAGTTTGAGTTATAATTAAGTAAAGGTTATACTTTATAATACAAACCAATAGCCTAAACTTTGGATTGCATAAATCTTATGCCTTGATAAATATTTACAAACTGTTTTGTTGGTGACAGAAATAAACAGGTTCCAAAACTACGTACATGATTATATTATGCGAAACTACGGAGAATTTAAATGATTGGAGATCATTTTTGGGACGGCTGAAAACCTGGACTATATAAAAATACTCATAACGCAATAAAAGTATTTACGTGCTAACGTGGCCTTCTTCTATCCATGCATTGGGTTAATAAATAGCCGAGGTCAAACCCTAACTGGCTATTCTCCCGTCGCCTTCGGGCTCTCCTCTCCCTCTGCAATGAAAGCTTTCCAAGCGCCGTAATTACTCTACTCTAAGGTAGCCTTCCCAGCTGCTATTTTCTCCCTGAATGTGCGTCCATTGCCGGTGAGGAGCTGCTATAGTCCCGCTGTCTGGTGATTATGAGGGTATTGTTAAATTCTTTAGGGTTTATTCCTTTTTCCATATCAATGTCTAAACCCTTCGACTGTCAACGTTTCCCTCCTTCGTGAGCGCTGGAATAATGAATTCTCGGACAGCATTTGGTTGTGTGCTATTTTGTTAACACTTTCCTCCCTTCTGCAGATGACCTTTCTTCTTGCATTCATGGCGGTTGCCACTCTACTGCGCGAGATTTCCAGTTGCAAGGGTAAAAGAATTATTCATTTTCTTATAATATAATGCTGTTTATTTGTATATACATCTTTTGAGTTTTACTAGCAATATATTTAACAGCCACTCGTATTGTTGTTTGCAGGTACAGGCTGTCTCTTTTCTCTATTTGCAAATGAGTATGAGGTTACGGCGATAAGGGCCACGGTAAGCCCTGGTTCTCCATGGCTCCTCCACCTTTGTAAACCTTTAACGGTTAATGAGGGCTTGGTCAAAGTGTCCTGTTAAACCCTCATGGCTTCCGGTTGCTTTGGTTATTGTTTTTCACAGTTTAGTTAAAGCCCTTGCTTCACTGCAAGGCTCTCTCCGGCTATGGCCGTGAATGTAAAGCTTTTTAATTTTGTTATTATGCATATTACCATATTTTAAAGTGGAAAAAGAGGCTATAAGCCTTCATGGATAATTTTTACAGTACCGCCGTGGATTATTGTGACAGAACTGGGTTTTTCAATCCACACTTTTGTGTATTCTGAAAGAACAAGATTTTTACCCTAAGTTATTATAACTATTTAATACCGCACTCTTTCTCAGCATTCTTTGTTTCCTTACGTTAATGTAGTTTGAAAACTTACTTAATAATTTTAAAACCACAACTGTAAGTAATAGCTGTAAATTCCATTGTTTGTTGATTTAATATATAAATGTTTTTTATTGGGTTTAACCGTGTTTGTCAGTAAAAAGAATAACTCTATTCTTTTTTTATTTTAAGATATTAATCAGTTAATGAGTGAAGGGTTACTAGTGATTTGTAATTAAACTTGGATAAATGAGTATCTTGTACTTCAGTTATCTTTTTCCTGCAAGAAAAGCATGTGATTGATTACTGTTTATAGATGATACTTATTATTAGGATTTATATACCTAATTTATAATTTAATTCTCTTGTTAGTAAGAAATTGTAATTATAGATATTTAGTTTATACCCTTGTAATGATACAGCGTTTCTATGCCCTTCACTTTGCAATAGTCTTAAGAACTGTCAGTTTATCTGTATACTCAGACAGTATAAACAGTTCTAGAATATACTTCTAGTAACAAGAATACATCTTATTTTAATGGCAATAATATTTCTATGCTGCGAAAATTAAGTACATTATTGCTATTGTAGTATCTATAATACTTCTCTGAGAGTTCTATAGTCTCTATATTACTATCCTTAGTTATTTTATAAGTATTCTATATATTATACTTGGGATTTGATTCTTAAAAAGAAATTATGCTATACTATCTATGCTCTCTACCGTATTTGAATTTACAAAAGTAATTTCTGCCTTACTAGAACTCATGTAGGAATAAATAAAAGTTCTAGCTATTCTTTCTTTCACCAACAATATACTTGCAGTGATTTAATATGCAAACAAGTTATCTGTATAGCATATTTTCTAACTTAACTCTACTTTAGAGTACTACTATAATCACCTTTGCTATTCGAATATCAAATAACAAGAATGAGTACTATAAAATCAAAAACTATTTTCTCTTCTTAAACATACTACTAGCGGTGAATACTAATATTTATTTCTCTGTTTCTAAATGAATTAGCAGTCTTCATACATGTGCATACTAAAAGGTTTTTCTTTTTTAAATCATACAAAGAAATATTCTGAAACTCCATTCATATTCATTATCATCATATCATCTGTATAGTTTTACCCCTGTGCTGGAGTACGGTCTGGTAAAACCCAGTTATGGAAAAACACAGTGGTCAATATTTTTCATCTGCAAATTCTATTACTGGTAAACTAATAACATCTACTTCATTAAACTAGTAAAACTTTTATATCATAATCAATCACATTCAACCATTCACAGCTACTAAACAAAAACAGTTAGGTGACAGAACCTGTTTAAGCTTTGGACAACAACAGCAATGGGAGGTCGTTCCTCCCTTCCAACTCCTGGAGAGCGCTCAAACAGCAACTCCTCAGGACCCCGAGCTTGATCTGGTCTCCCTGGCTGGAACTAGGTGCAGCAATGTCAGATACCAGTCCTCAAACTCAGTATGAATACAGAACTTATCAGCAAGTTCTCCCAGCTAAAAGTTGTAAATAAAATCAAGTTACTACAGCAATCCTCTTAGAACAACTTCCTTACTGTATTTCCCTCTTCCTCAATGAATTTCCTGAATAACATTCACCTGAATGCATTCTCTCTGGAAATAACTGAGCAGCCTCAGCTCTCTTCATTGAGTACTTTTAAAATATTGCCTAGGTCTTTTTTGGGTTAACTGTCATTTAATGAGCCACCTGCTCTGATTCCACTTTCTTGGGGAATCATGACCCCAAATGTAGGGAAGTTGCCACCTGCAACTTAGGAAGTGTTTGAGGATGCTGCCACTTGTCTTTTGCCTTTCCACATAGTTCCATCCACCAGTTTGACCAGTAACCTCTTTTTAACAGCTCTCCCATGCTGTTGTCTCCATGATTTATTTATTAATAATAAAATATTATGAATTACACTCCATTATTGTTGACTCTACTGAGTCATCAATCCCTACTTAGGATTAATTTTAACATAATGTCTCAGAAATATAATAAAACAATTTACATAATTTTACAAAATTGGGGTATGTGACATTCCCAGTGTTCTTCAGCTGTAGTTTCCCCCTGTCCATTAAACCTAGGCAGATATTTTTGATAGTCACCTCCAGGCAGTGCATTTAAAGGGTGAGGCAATACCAATGGTTCATATCTGGCTGCAACCATCCGTTCCATCATGTCTATGGGCTGATTTTGAGCTTCCATTTTAGGGCTGACTGACTTTAGTGATGAGAAGGTTTGACTGGAACTTGGCCGAAAGGGGTTTTTACCTAATTTCAGCTGAAAAAGAGGTATCTTACAAGGAGAGCCAGTTTTGTCTTTTCTGAAGGATTGAGGATTAGTAAAAACTTGGAAACTACTATGAGGAATAATAGGCTTTAACCAAGGTGAAGTTTCTTCTTCTTTTCTTAGCACAACTGAATGTGATGAACCACCCAACTGGTCAGGGTCACATAGGGCTGGTAAAGACTAAGACCTTCTAATTTTCCTTGCTATCTTTAATATCTGTTCAGGGTCTGTAACACCCAACTGCAATGGTGAAGTAGGTATGTTTCTAGTTCCAACTCCTCTAGTAACCACTGTGACAAATTGGTGAAAAGTAGCCTTAAAGATGTGCTGGTTTAAGTTCACCTCTTAAAACCAGTGAAATGATAAGTATCCCAAGGAAAAATTTGTTTTCAATTTCATTCCCCGACAATGGCGCCAAAGATGTTTGTTCCAGAAATTGTTACCAGACTACAAAGAAACAAGCCAACACAATCTCAAATATTCAATCAAACAAAACTAGGGTTTAGGGTTTTTTGAAAGGTTTTTCCTGGTTGTAAAGTTTGGTGACTGAAGGGAATACATTCATAAGCCAAGTAAGAACTAAATCATAAATAAAGAAGAACAAGTATGCATAATATAATAACCATGTACCAACAGAACATAACTTTGAAGTTCATCCACAACTGACAAGCATTACAAGTATAAATACTATAAACCAGCAATGAATTTATCAATCATGTAGCTAAACAAGCTAAAAATGAAGCCAAAACACAGACTGAAGGGTAATATGGATCATATATTTCATAATTCTATTCATCAAATACACATGAGAGTTTAAGTACTTAGCTTATAAACAAGTCAAATACCTCCTTAAGCCAGCCAAAAATCGAACCCTTTGTTCTCTTTCTGATCATCCTAAATACTGTTTTTCAAAATTCAGTTAGGGTCTAAACCCTAATTGTTTTTAGCCTACTCATCGATAGGATAATGTCAAAATTATAATTTACAAAATAAAGTATCTCTCAAAAACATAACAAGTAACTGCCTAACTAATAATACTCAAAGGTATTTAGCAGCTTCTGCCAATAAAGCTATTCCATCTAAGGCTTGGGCCTTCTTCCTAGCTCTCTACTGCTCAGCTTCCATATCTGTCATCCTTCTTGTAAGCTCCTTATTCTGCTGCTATAGGCTTTTGCTAGTTAGTTTTAGCTCTACACACTGTAAATCTGTGCTTCTTTTCCTTTTTAGGGCCTCCTTGGAGACTGCAGTAAGCTCTTGGTAATGATCATTCACTTCTTCTAAGTCCTCCTTGAGTCTTCTATTATCTAGGATTAAACCATCATTTGTTTCTTGCATGTACTCCATTTGATGCTTATACTGCTTGATGGTTCTTTGCAAATTTTCCTTTTCTGAGTCAAAAGCCTTGCCTGATGTTTCATTCTGTAGCTCACTAGGCAGCCATGGGATGTTCATGTTTCTGAAGATGTCCTCATCCTCATGCAGGAGCTCTGTAGAAACACCAGGAACACTTGGATTAGGCTTGGGTAATTTTAGGCCAAACAAAGTACCATAAATCTTTTACAAAGATGCTGCTGAACTCAACTGACATCCAAAATGCTCATCTAAATGTCAGACCATATCTAGAATGCATAGAGACATATCTTTGTTGTGATTATGCACAAATAGCACCCTTGGCTCCTTCCAATGCCACTAATGAGCTATCTCTTTGCAATAAGGATTCTGCGTTAGTGCTCTCAACTGCTCGCTTCTTAGATTCAGATTGTGATTGTTTAACTAGGGGATGAGATGATATGAGAGCAATCTTATGTGTGCTGACTTTCTACTTCAACTTGCATTCAGCACAAAACCAATCATCCTCTGGAACATACTCAGACAAGGTCTGCATGCAATAGACATGCTCAGCTAACTCATTGCATTAATTACAGGTAACAAGTAAATCTGTGAAACCCTGGTCACCGCAAAGAGTACAGACCTTCACCTTACCATATTTGTTGGTATTGACAGGGAAATTTGTTTAATGTAACTGTTGTTTTTTAACTTATCATTTCCCAAAACATCTAAAAACTTTTAGACTAATCTCTCATTGTTGGGAGCTTGTTAACAACATGAATTTATGTTTTCTTTAATCAGTTTAACATAACAAGCCTTAATGGAAAAACCCCCAATTTAGCAGCCACAACCAAGTTTACGCGGAATACCTCACTCCTGGCTTGCTACAGGTGTTTAAAATTAATCTTTGGACTATCTGAATGTCGAATTTAACTATCCAGGTGTCTTCAAGTCTTCAGCTTGCTTCCAACTGGCACGCTAAGAAAACCCTAAATTCCCTCTGCAACTGCAAATTCTGGATTTTCAGCAATTGTCTTTGTTCCACTTCACCTCCAGCTTCGTAATTCCTATGTGGAGAACCTCTCTCCCATCAATCTCGGCTCATTCCTCTATCTGTCATGATTTGCCGAGCCCTAACTTCTGTCTGCCACGATCTCCTTCACGTCATAGACCACACCTGTTTGCATGATTATTTCTGATAAAACACATATCAAACCTGTCTACACATGTGATTAGTCATCTAGGAGCGCAATCATGGGATAATTTGGCGTAAAAACCGCCAAATTTAGCGCCCGCGATATTCTTGTAGCGCCGCAGTATAAAATTTTAGCCGTTGCGCTACAAGAATGTTTTAAAATCAAATTTGGTGCTTTTTAGCCATTAATTCAATTTTGAATAAGGTTTATATGGTAAACTATGACGTTAGTGTTATTTGTGAAACCTTTAATCAACATATGTCCCATAGAACCCTTCAGAACCATAAGAAAAACAAAACATAATGCAAACCTAAAAGAAAAATAAAAAACACTTTAAACTAAAATTC
This sequence comes from Pseudotsuga menziesii, assembly GCA_001517045.1. Lineage (NCBI taxonomy): Eukaryota > Viridiplantae > Streptophyta > Pinopsida > Pinales > Pinaceae > Pseudotsuga > Pseudotsuga menziesii. The sequence goes on from LPNX010486519.1 coordinate 32,113, forward strand.
CCTAAAAGTAAGCAAATGAGCAGGATTAAAACAAAAATCACAAGCAAAATATAATACTAAAGAAAACAAATTCACAACTTAACACCAAGGATTTTTTATCATTTGTATAATAATTTGGCAATTTTTAGGGTGAAAAAAGTTTGCCCCATCAAAATTGGGTGAAACTAGGCTTCAAAAAATGCAAAATGGCGAATCATTTTTTGGAGAAAAACCCCTAAAAATAGCCCATGGGATGAAATTCACCCCTAAAATTATACCTGCTCCCAGGAACAATGGCCAATTTCTACCAATTAATTAGTCACCAAATGCATATACACACGAATTTGCAGCAGAGAGTACATAGCTTGTATATTATAAAACACAAAATCTTCAACAGCAATTACATATCCCCCACTAAGTGAGGAAAAATCCTGTATATATATAGATTCATACATCAGAGAGACTATCTTTATGATCTAAAACAAACTTAGAAAACGACCAACCAAGAAAACAGAATCTTGCATAATTCGTAAAAATCCCCCCTCAATAACTCTCTCGTGGTTACGAGTTTGGTGAAACAAATTCTGGGTCTTGTAGCTGGTTAGGTTTTATTCAAACCTATTATCCTGTTTGGAGAGATATGCTCCCACATGCATGCAAACCAACGTGCAATATGGCAGTCCACAAATATTCATTCCTAAAAATATGGGTTTTACATTAATAAAATTAGTTCATAAATTCGGAGTCTTGGATGAATTGTTGAATTGGTTAAGTTGTTGCTAAGAATTCCAGAAATAGCAGGCTTGATCATTGGGCTAGTTCCTCACAAATGATCTCGACCCATTAACCTGTTCACGTGATTTCCCAAACCTGTGGTATTTGCATCGATATATTACGCATTAGTCATAGTTATGAAAATCCAAAACAAAATTATTCATGATCTAAAAGTAGATTGCATAAATTAATGGTTATGAAAAAGCCAAAAGAAATTACTCATTAATTAAAATTAGTTATTTTGTTTAATTAAATGGAGGCTATGGAAAGTCAACAAAATGTGCACTTACACATTATGGCTAATGAAACCAGTGTTTGAGTATTCATTTTTTAATAGATTTCAACTTTAAACCTTTTTTAAAATATTTTATAGATGAATTAGTTTTATAATAATTTTCCTTTTTTAGATTTGAACAATTTTTTTAAGGTTAGTATGTCTTTAAATAATAATATTTTATTAATTTTACTTGTTTAAATCAAAAATATTATCACAATTTTATCATCAATTTATTGTTTTAATTTTCACATGCAGGATCGAGAGGACTAGCAAGAATCAAAAGGTAAAAGTATTACGGGATCAATGAGAGCCAAAAGAAAAAGGCAAGCCAAACTTAGGGAACCAATAAGAAACATGTAATCAAACTAAGTGTGGAACTCAAGACCAAATGGAATGCCGAAATGCTGATTATTTGTACAATATTGCGTTTATAACATCGAAATGACATATTAGTCTCACTTTACATTTGCGAGATTTTAATTAATAAAACAAAGTAAAATATAGCCTTATTGAACATAGATGTGTTAAATCATGGTAGATAGGATGGGAAATTAACGTAAATAACATCATTGTAAAAGACCATTCTGGAGCCCAACACTCCCCCAGACCAAAGGCACAGGGATGATTTTAAGAAACCATACTTATTTAAAAGTGTATAAATGTTGGCGAATCTTACCAATTCTTAAAACGCCAACTATAAAATGTTTGGCGATATTTTTTTAAAAATATTTTAAGTTCTAAGGATTTTATATCGTTTATATAATAATTTGGCGTTTTTTAGGGTGAAAATTTTTTACCCCATCAAAATTAGGCGAAACAGGGCTTCAAAAAATGCAAAATGGCGAATCTTGTTTTGGAGAAAAACATGAAAAAATAGCCCATTGAGCTAAATTTCGCCCCTAAAATTATCCTTGCAAAGGTATGGCACGTCCGTGTCCCATGAATGAATTAGAAGTGGTTTTTCATTTATTCAAAAACTTTGCTTGATCATCAATATTTTATAGGCAAACTTCAACAAAACTAAGCCAACATTATTACTGCATGAAAGCTAGAACTTAAAAAAAATGTTATGTTATGAGATAACCAAAACGACTTCATATTATTTAAGATTTCTTAATACATACAATTCCACCAACTAATAATAATTCATGCTTATGAAGACCATATAAACTAAAACTCTCTCCCCCTAAATGAAAGTATGGCACGTGCTTGTCCCATGAATGAATTAAGACTGGGTTAAAATAGAAAACATGAGGGTATAGATAGTCTGTAAATCCTATAAGAAACCAGTCACCCCTGCTACTTTGTAAAGGTTTATTGTCATTCAAGTAATTATGGACAGAGTTTGCATTTCGAGTTCATTAAGCTCCTAAGTTTATGGGTCCCACTTCTAGGATAGTGACATCCTAGGTATAGTTATGAATTAGACAATAGGTTCTTAAGTGAAACTTACAAGCATTCTCAAATGGTAGATTGATGGAGTTCATTTTATTTAGATCAACCATACATACCTTTCTCCAGTAGACCCACAACAACCTTTATTATCATAGATTATTTTCATTTTTTTCTCTTTTTTTTAACAAGTTTTCTACCCAAGAAGATTCCCCTCTTTCATTAGAGCCTATTCAGTACCCTATCGAGTTTACCTAGTCATACCATAGGCTAGTACCCGCTTCCAGCGAGCCTATTCAGTAACCTGTCGGGTTTACCTAGTCATATCATAGGCCAATACCCGCTTCCAACGAGCCTGTTCAGTACCCCGGCGGGTCAACCTCTTAAACCTATTTTCTATCAAAGGCTCTTGTCCCAAATATCCACTCCCTATAGATATTCAGCAAATAAATTTTCCTATGAAGGAGTGGTGGGGGAGAAGCTCTGAAAACCATGTTATAGGGTGGGATGGTATATGGGTTGGAGGACAGCTAGTCTCTTTTTTTTATCATGGAACCAAAATAAAGGTTGCAAGAGAAATCTATTGAACCAAGGATACACATGGTTGATGGATTCAATGTAAAGTGGATGAAGCCATAAGATAATGAGTGAAAGGTGTCTCTAGCCCCAAAACTCACCTCTTTCATATAGATTTATAGTAGTGTTCCCCACAAACTAGGAATTTCATTCACTCTTATGCTATTGTGTAGTAGAGATGCTTAAATAACAAACTCTGATAATGAAGCTAGGATGTACGAGTGACCTCTAGGTTTTAGATAGACTTCTAAATTTATGACAAATCCCCATGGCATTCAAAATTGGTCTTGAGCAGTTGTTACATTCAGAAATATGCATGTATGAAAATAAATAATGATGAAAAATTGTTTCGGTTTAGTCTTTGACATTATCATCTTCTTGGTTCTTTTAGTTGAAAAAGAAAACAACAAAAACCGAAGTTGCATTATTCCCTAAACGAAGAATGCAACATTTTATATATATNTATGAAAAGATTGTTGCAGTGATCACCTGAATGTGGAAGTTCAACCAAATTACTTTTCTTTGCATCAACAGGTGTTGAATGAAGGAATGGTATTGCGGTCGAGTTACCTCCTGAAACCATCTTTCGATGTAGTCTTGGTACTCACCTTCCTTCACTATGTTATACAGATCGTCTTCTTCTAGTTGAGCAGTTGTTTGAGCACATGATGGATATGTTGTCATGTATATCAAGAACTCTTTGATTTCTAGCTACTCTTCTTCGAATGTAATCCCCAGTATGTCATCTTCTTCTGCATTTTTCCAAAGAAGATCATTTTGTATTTTTTGGGATTTTGGTTTGTCTATCATTTCAGGAGTAGTTGATAAAATTTCAACTTCTGTCAGGATCTTCTCTTCGGTAGGGCCTTCGAGACTCTAGGTTTTGCTAGGATTCGAGAGACTTCTCTCATACTAATGAGCGCATTTGAGTCCATTTTGTTGGTTGGTAGGTCTTGCTTCACACAAGGATTAGTCCCTCGGGTTCTTACAGTACCCAAAAAAAAAATTATGTGTTTTTGAGAAACTATCTACTAATAAAACAAATTTATGATTTAAACACAACACACTAAAACACCTTGCGGACAGTAAAGACACTCATACAGACAGAAAACCACACTTGCATAAGTGTAAATTGTAAAAGAGTAAACTACATAAATTTTCATAATAAAAGCATACGTGCATGAAATTAAACTATGGAAAAATAAACTATCTACGTTTGCGGAAATAAAAGTACACCTAACTATGAGAAATTAAACTAACTATGTTTGCAAAAAGTACACTTAAGAGAAGTAAACCAAACTTTGTGTGAAGTAAACACACTTGTGTGAAAAGGGAACAACAAGGCTTTGGGGCACCCCACTATAATGGATGCGTAGGTTCTTACCTCTCATCTTACCGTTCTCCCCTCCCCCTTGTTGTGTAATGTAAATGAAACCTATCTACCCATATCTACCTAGACTCCAATCCCTTTAGCACCTCCCTGACAATGTCGCCAAAATGTTGGCTAAAATATGCACTATCTAATTCAACACTTAATTGTCAACCCGGAAAGGTAACCTTTGAGGTAAAAGCACTGTATGTGCAAGATTAAAGCTTATTATGATCTAATCTAATCTAGAAATCATTCAAAATGTTTAATACTAATATTCTTAATCTAGTGATCATTAATTCAATTCATATTTAAGATCTTAATGCTAACTAAATACAATCAATTCTAAAATCTACAAAACATTCAAATTTCAAGCTTGAACATAATTGCAACAATGAAATAATGTTCAAAGTGACTTCAATACAATCCTACCTCTAAAGCATATCCTTGCAAATGAAAATAGCTAATAAAACCACTCATTCTAATATGATTTAGAAACAAAATTAAGTAAACAAAAAACTATGTAATGACATAGAAAACAGAACATGCCTCATAAAGTGAACTTGGCAACTGATTTCTTATTTAATATTTCAATGCTTTTATCAAATTAATAGATTTCATTAACATGAGTTTTAATAATTTTTAATTCAGCATAGAGTTCAGTGTTCAATTCAATCTTAAAATAAATTATGACTTATAATTGAAACTATTATAAATTAAACTTGCATTTAAAACTACAGTAAAATAAATGAAATTTGCTAATTACGATTTTTTTTACAAGGAATACTATTGTTAAGTCTAAGCTAGAGAAGCAAAACTATTTTTAAATAATCATTCAAATTGTAAGCAAACTACCTATCCTATTTTATGAATTGAAAAGATATTTTACTTTTGTGCAAAATCAGAATCTATCCACCAAACAAATTCACTTGCAACTAACTATTCAAAAATAGGAAACTATACTACTTGCTTTTCAATCACAACTCTTTGAACAAATCAAAGATTATTCTATGATCAAACTAAACCAAAGACTAATGGATTGAGGATTGAAATACAATTATACTATGTGAATTCAAATTGCAAATTATCAAAGAAAAGCTTACTATACTATGTAAAAGAAATTACTTGATTGCATCTAATGTAAAGACTAATTCCTATTATTAATTAACTCAACAAAACTGAAAATGCAATCCTTTCTAATCAATGAAAGCTACAACAATGATAACTAATTCTTAGATCCAATATGCAGTAGAATGGAAATGATTTCAAATGCATGAAAAAGAAATTAAACTTCAAGCCCTAATCTATACTAAGAGCATTAACACTGTTGCATGAAATAAAATAGAGCAGAGATCTCTTTCCTATCTATTTGCACTGAACTCAAATGACATGAAATGCATGAGACAAAGCAAAAACATTTTTATAAAATAAGCTGATTCATAACTTTTTTAAAAACGTTTTAATAAAACATTCATACGATTCAAAATCTGAAAAACATTTTTACACATTAGGTAATATTGACAACACAGTTACTTAACTGAGTGATGAAAACAAAATGAAAATATGGAATCACACAATGCACACAATACTTAGTTGAATTGATAGATAAAACAAAATGAAATCCACTGTCCCTGAGGGGCCTTCCCAGGAACAGTGGTCAATTTCTACCAATTAATCAGCAACAGATAGAACATAGTTTGTATATTATAAAACACAGAGTCTTCAACAGAAATTACATATCCCCCACTGAGTGAGGCAAAATTCTGTATATATAGATATTCATACATCAGAGAAACTGTCTTTATGATCTGAAACAAACTTATAAAACGACCAACTCAGAAAACTCAATGTGGCATAATTCGGGAAAATGTCCCCTCGATAACTCTCTGGTGGTTGTGATTTTGGTGAAACAAATTCTGGGTTTTGTAGTTGGTTAGGTTTCCTTCAAACCCATTAGCCCGTTTGGTGAGATATACTCCCACATGTAGAAAAACCAAGGAACAATATGGCAGTCCATAAATATTCATTGCTAAAAATCTGGGTTTTACATTAGTAAATTTAGTTCATAAATTCGGAATCTTGGATGAATTGCTGAATTAGTTAAATTGTTGCTGAGAATGGTAATCTAATTCCAAAAATAGCAGATTGGATTATTGGGTTACTTCCTCACAAATAAGCTCGACCCATTGACATGTTCATGTGATTTCCCAACATATGGTATTTCCATAGATATATTAGACATTAGTTATAGTTATGAAAATCCAAAACAAAATTATTCATGAAGTAAAATAGATTCCATATTATATTAGTTAATGGTTATGAAAAAGACAAAAGAAATCACTCATTAACTAAAAGTAGTTATCTTGTTTAATTAAATGGAGGATATGGAAAGTCAACGAAATGTGCATTAACACGTTATGGCTAATGAAACCAGTGTTTGAGTATTCATGCTTTAATAGATTTCAACTTTAAACCTTTTTTTTAAATATTTTATAGATGATTTAGTTTTATAATAATTTTCTTTTTTTTTATTTGAACAAATTTTGTTTTTTTAAAAGGTTAGTATGTCTTTAAATAATAATATCTCTTTAATATTTTATTAATTTTATTTTTTTAAATCTAAAATATTATCACAATTTTATCATCAATTTATTGTTTTAATTTTCACATGCAGGATTGATAGGATTAGCAAGAATTAGAAGGTAAAGGTATTACAGGATCAATGAGAGCCGAAAGAAAAAGGGAAGCCAAACTTAGGGAACCATTAAAAAACATGTCATCAAACCTAATGCGGAGCTCGAGACCAAATGGAATTTTGAAATGTTGATTATTTGTACAATATTACGTTTAATACATCCAAATGACATATTAGGCTCACTTTACATTTATGAGATTTTAATTAATAAAACAAAGTAAAATATAAACTTATTGAACATAGATGTGTTAAATCATGGTAGATAGGATGGGAAATTAACGTAAATAACATCATTATAAAAGACAATTCTGGCCCAACAGATGTAGAGGAAGAGGTGGAAAAGTAAGGTGTTATACATGTGGGAAACTTGGCATTATGTCATTGGATTGTCCAGAGAATGTTGCAAGGAAAAGAGGAGCACAAGTAGTGCAAGTTGAACCTGAAGCTCCAAACAAATTAGAGGTGACTGAGAATTACCCTCAAGAAGGTGAATCCTTGTTGTTGAAGAACGTAATTGATGAGTCAGTTCAAAGAAGGAGCATGTTCAAAACAGTTTGTAAGGCTAAAGGTAAGTGATGTAAATTATAATTGATAGTGGTAGTAAAGATATTTTGGTGTCTACAAAAATGGTGGACAAGCTGAATTTAAAGAGGACAGTACACCCAAAACCATACAGAGTTATATGGCTGCAGAATGGTTATCAAGTTCTTGTGAGTGAACAACGCCAAGTAAAGTTTTAGATTGGTAATTATCAGGATGAGGTAAGATGTGACATTATAGAAATAGATGCTTTTCATGTTTTATTAGGAAGGCATTATCAGTTTGACAGAGAAGCAGTGCATGAGGGAAAGAGGAATGTTTATTCCTTTGAAATGAATGGGAAGAGACATAGTCGTTATCCATTCAGAGGTAAGCAAGTGGAAGTCAGTAATTAATTACTAATGATGACTGACAAGAGGATTGTGAATGATTGGAAAGTTGAAGATGAGGTAAAAGTAATTGCACAAGTAAATTATTTTGAAATTGAAATGACTAACAAGGTGTGCACTAATTGGTTGAAGGAAAGGAAAGACCAACATGAAATGTCAAATGCAAGCATAACATTGATGGAGGAAGCACAATGTGAATTCATAAAGGATGGTGAGAGGTATATGACTAATGAAATTACTAAGGATGGCGATGTAACAGAAACAAGCAAAGGAGAGAAGAGCCAATAAATTCATGCACAAAATTATTGGATGACAGGAATTATAATGATAACGAGTTTTATGTTTTCTTTTGTAATAGGGAGATTGGTTTGTTTATATGCAGATGAAGATGAGCCTACTGATAAATTATCTTCAAGTCAGATGGAAAATGAATTCAAGTTTTCAATGAAGTCTGAAAATGTATTGGAGGAACCAAAAGACCTGTTGCAGACATAATTCTGGAAGACGTGGGTGAAGGGACTGTTCAAGATGAGAACACTACTCAGATTTACACTTTGGGTATCTGCTAAAATGTTACAGAAAAATAGCAGGGAGGGAGTTCATGGATAGGATCCCATGAATAATTTCAAGTTGGGGAGTCTGATGCAAGAGCATAGACTACCTAAGTGAACTCATCTCTGACTTCACAAGGTCATGAGAAATTCTAAAGAGACCTAGAATCTCACACATATGTAATTTCTTTTATTTTGTAAAAATTAAATAAATCTGGATAATGATACTCGATCCTTTCCATGTGTAACAGATAGGGTTGAGTTGAAGTCTGTTAATACATTCTTGCAGACAGTTAGTGATGAGTCATAGGGTTCAGTTAAGAGTTTGAATAAAGATTGAGTTCCTTGGTTACAGGATCTGGAAACTTAATCCTTTTGTATTTAATTCAGTTTGAGTTATTTTTCTTAGATGTCTTAGTTTAGCTCACAAAGCTTAGGATAGCTCGAAGAATCTTGTTTAACTCATAAAGCTTGGAGTTTAGATCGGAGGGGAGTTTGAAATCAATTTCTTAGATCATACACAGAGATATGAATATCTGGTTGTAAAGATCTATTTGAGAAGTCAAGCATGAAAGAGGTTTATTAGTCTGTTGAATTCGATTTCTTATGCATAATTGATAAATTTATAGTTATGCATGTGTAATTTTTGTTATATACAGAGATTTCATAATTTGTGTAATGGATTTGCGCGTGAGGAAGATATGGATTGAATTTTCTAAACCTAACTATGAACATTTTTAGTTTAAATCTATACTATGATGTTTATATCAATCGAAATCTGAGGTGATTGGCAGAAATTCATAGATACATTATAAGAATTGTAAGAAAACCTTCATTTAAATGCACAAAGCTCAAGAGAATGGTTTATACACAGTCAATCAAGGTTTATTGTGCATTCTAGAGGTAGATTGATAGTTTTGGACGATTGGTTAACAAGCTTACAACCTAATGGAGGAGATCAATCAATAAATTGTTCAACGATTGCAAGAGAATATCGCACTCACAATTGCTGGAAGGTCATAAATTCCTTGGTGAAGCAATGGAAACCACGGTAGCTTCATGGTTTTCTGGCATGGCTTGAATGTATCACATATCAAATTCAAAACTATCGTATACCAAATCGCATTTTCCACCATTGCGATAAGCCCTAGGTTGAGGATCTTGGTCATAGTGTCTTGATCATATGCGAGGAGTGTTAGGATTATGGAAATATGTCTAAATTTGGAGTCATGTCTAAATCAGGAGTCCATCCAATCTATTTTTAGTCACTAGCACCATTGGGTCCACTTGGCCTAATTGGAACACATGTTCTAGTTACTAAAGTGTGGGGAACACTAATTGAGGCCTACTGCCACTGATTTCACTTGCATGCATCAGTTTAGGAGCCTCCTAGATCAACCCCTATAATTTAGAAGCCACTAGGAGTGTCGATACCAACCTTCATCAGTTAGTGACTAGTCAAGCTAAGTTAGGAGTCAGTTACATATAGTTCTAGTCCTCTACATTCAGTTAGCGCTAGGTTTGCATGGATGCATGTAGGAGAGGCACCTTCCTCACCTACCACAATCAGTTAGCCTTAGTTAACATGGAATTAGATACTTGAGTTGTGTTTTAGAACTTCGATGAACTAAAATAGTATTTTAGACAAGGTCAGTTAACTATTGAGTCCTCCAATAATGATTTAGACATGGTCTTAGTTACCTATAGTCAAGTAGAGTTTAATCAATTCGAATTTCCTCATGCGGATTCAAATTGCATGTAGCTATTTATCCATTGTATTACATTGTAATTTATCATCTAATTACTTTTTATTAATGAAATCATTCACAGTTGCAAGCCATTTTTGCACTATTTCATTCTTCAATTGCTTAGTAAATTGTGTGATCTATCTTGTGAGTTGTGTGTTTGTCCATAGATCTGTGTGCTCAATTTAATATGGTATCAAAGCCTCAGGGACAAGGCACTTCTCCTCCTCATATCTCCAGCCGAAACATTTTTTTGAGCAATTTGCTCCATTCCTACTCTGAACTAGAAGCAGATGGTTTACCACTAAATACCCCAAGTTAAGGAATTGTTGATCAAGCTTGCTTGATCAATTATGTTGGGTATGATGGAAACCTGAAATGTGCAGGTAGTCGACCTTATTTTGTATGCTTTATTGTGTGATTTACAAGTTATCATCTCTTCTCACTGCATTCACTACAAGCATCTCTTTCTCCTCACCACATTCGCTACAGCAGCTTAGTCCTCTTTACTGCATTCAAAATGGCCCATCCAATAGAGCCGCTCACTTCCTTCAACTACTAGTAGTGGAAGGAGGACATGGAGGGATTGCTTTGCACCAAGAAGCTCTTCAGACTCATAGAAGAGATAGAGGCAGAGTGAATTCTTAATCATGACAAAGAAAAGTACTTTAACAGGCTTGATGAAGATTTTGGATATGTGTCCCTCTCAATCTCTCAAGATCTTCGCTTCCACATCAAAGGATTGAAGACTCCCAAGGAGATTTGGGACAAGATTGATTCCTTATTTGATAAGCAATATGAGATGAGGGTCCATCATCCATAAAATGAGTTGATCTCTCTTAATCCATCCAACTTCGAAACCATGAATGAATTTTTCACAAAATTAAAGAACCTAGTATACCAGTTGAAGCAATGCAAGGTGGAGAAGGAGGATGATCAGCTCATCCTTGCCATTCTCTCAAAACTCAGTGCAGAGTACTCAGTATTTGTATCAACCTTTCAAACAGTGAATCTCACCACTCCAAATTGGAGTATGCCCACTCTTGATGCTTTCATCTAATCTCTCACTTATGAGAATGACAAGTTGATCCAAATGGGGATCATTCGATCTCCCAAAGATCAAGCATTGGTTCCAAGAGGAGGTAAGGTAGTGAATGATGAAGGGAAGCAAATAGATAAGTCTCCTATAAAGAAAGAGAATTCAAATGAGCCTTTAGGTTCGAAGAGAATCAAGAATAATGGAAAAGGGAATACCCTTTGTTCCTACTATAGAAGGGGCTTTCATCCAGATAGCTCCTGCATGAGAAGACAAATTGATGAAATGAATCTTCTTCTGAAGAAACATAACATCACTACACCTACTAATGCAAGGAAGGCTGACCAAAGAGAAGAAACAAAAGACATTGAATATTTCTTCGAAAGAGGTCATGCACTAAAAGCCAGCTGCTCAACAACACGGGTTGTCCTCATTGATTCAGGAGCTTCCAATCATTTGGTTGCATTCAAAGAATCTTTCTCTTCTTTATAGTATTTTGATGGTCCTAGTATTCAGCTGGGAAATAACAATAAAGTTCAAACTAAAGGGAAGGGCTCTATCAAGCTTGAACATGGAAGGTTCAAAGATGTGCTCTATGTTCCCTCCCTAGCTTCAAACCTATTATCTATATACCAAATGACTCATACTGGCTCTCCAAAGCGAGTGATGTTTGGTCCTGAATCATTGGAGATCACAGATATCTCTACTAGAAACATCATAGCGAAGGGTGTTGCAAATCATTCCTCCAAGGCATATGAGTTCTCACACTTCATTCCTTTTTTAGAACCAGTGCACTCTCAAAGGGAAGGATCCGGATTTATGCATGAAAGAAATGAAAGAACATATACAGAGTCATAATAATACACATTTTGCAAAGATAACAGAGATACAGTAAACACATATTCTATTAAATTGTGGAAATAGAACAGACTGTAATACAATCACTTGAATGGTGGTAGCTATCTCTGAGAAGAGATGTGGCCGCTACGCTCATTCGTGCCAAGCTTAATACAAAATGAGGCCAAAGGGGCCTATTTATAATAATAATGAGATGAGAAGCCCAAAATTCCCAAAACGTAACCCTAGAAGATGAACCGTCATAAAGTTTGTGGCCCCAAGGTGGTAAGTTGAACAGTCAACTTCCCGGGGTCATAACTTTTGCATACGATCTCCGATTTGGGCATTCGATAGCTCATTGGAAATTTCTATCTAATATTTACAACTTTTGGTCAACCAAATGCATGCCGATGGCAACCATTTGGCCCCGAATCTCCAAAATATGTCGTTTAAGGCCTCAAAACGGCCCCGAAAGTTTAGGACTCGAAAAACTTGCGAAAAATAACTAGGAAACTGCCACAATGGACAATTGTTTTGAGCCAGTGGAATAGGTGGGTGGCCACCGATCTCCATCTGGAACAATCCTCCCTCCTTAGGAATCAATGGTCTCCATTGCATCGAATCCCGTATCATATCTCGAACTGCGTGTTGAGTTGATCTCCTGGTGCGACATTTGTTGAAGTGAAGAGGCTGCTTTTCTTTGGCATCCCGAGAGGGCTGTAACTGTTGTCTGGATGATTTGTTTCTGGATGAGCACCTTGAATGCATGGCCTTGCATCGTAGAGGTACTCGGATAGATGAGGGAACAGTGGCTCTGTATTCTTCTTGTGTCTGATGAGCAGAGACACCCTGTGCAGAGGGTGTGGAGGTCTCTATGATCTTATGTTCTCCTTGAGATGCAATTGTGAAGAGGAATAATTTTCTGGTGTGGGAGCTTATCTTCCTACCCTGTGAGACTGTAGCAGGTGCAACTGTCTCTGGGATCCAGTAGAGTTTTTCTCCCAAAGTAACAATGACACTGCGAGGACGTGACTCATATATAGCATGACGCTTCCACATATATGGTTGTCCTAAAAGAACATCACAAACTTCAAGTGGGGCCACATCACATAGTACCTCGTCTTGGAAAGGCTTGATGCCATATGGTAAGAGGCATTGTTGAGTAATGCGGATACCGCGTCCTTGGCTTAGCCAACCGATTTTGTAAGGCTGCGGGTGTGGTGTTGTCGAAAGCCCCAATCTTTTGACGACTTCTGCTGAGATCAGGTTCTTTTGGCTGCCATTGTCAACAACAAAATGTAGAGGCATCCCCTTCACCCACATCTACGAGTGGAATAGGATCTCCTCTGCCTCTGACTCTTCAGGCTCCTCGAGTTGAATCTGTGCAGTAGCAACAGTGGCAGTGGGGTCTGCATCAATGATATGCCTCTCATTGTGTGCGGTTGTGGCATTGGGTTCAAAATCAGAATCAGGATCCGATTCTGAATATTTGATCTCGGCCACTAATGACTGCTTTGAGCGAAATTCATCAGTGTTGTGCCAAGGGCTTTTATGAAATTCGCACCACTTACCAGTGTCCTTCTTTGTCTTTCGATCTCCCTTCTTTGCTTGTGGCGGAAACTGGTTGTCGTTTTCTTTTGCTGTGTTTTGCGGGCCAGGGTTTCCCTTGCCTTGCTTCTGCGGTGGATTCGCAGGTCCAAAGTCTCGCTTGTTCTTTTGTCGAAATTTCTCCTCAATTTTTACAGCATACCGATAGGCGGATCCAAGTGAAGAGATGTCAAGGAATTCCATCTCAGTTCGGATGTACCGATGTAGACCACTGCGATATTTCAGGATGAGGTGCCACTCGGAGTCTTTGATACTCAGCTTTGTCCGCTGAGTATGAAATTTGTTGGTGTACTCCGACACCGTCTGGTCCCTTTCTTGACGCAGAATGGTCCATTTTGTGTATTGGTCATCATAGTTTCCCATAGGGTAATACTGTTCCTTGACGGCATCTATGAAAGAGGCCCAAGTGGGAATTGTTTCAAACATTTCAGACTCGTCTGATGATTTTTGCTCACAATAAGTACCCCACCAATTTTGGACATGGGGGACTGCCTTAAGGAGCGCAAAGGTGATCTTTTCTCTGTCGGAAAAATTGTGGACAGAGAAATACCCTTCTAGAACATTCAACCAAGTATCCAGGGCATCTACATCAATATTACCTTCAAATAAAGGAATATCAAAGTTAACTTGTACCTTAAAGGGATTTGCATACCCGAACCGGCTGCTTGTTGAAGATGCACTTGCCGCGGTCGGCATTCGCTGAAGGATTTGGGCGAAACTGTCCATCATCTCGTTCCTCTGTCAGTCGAGGGCTTCCTTGAGCAGCGACTTGATAGGATCTCCTGCTCCGTCGTCTCTCTTTTCTTCCGCCATGGGAGGTCATTTGGGATGACGAGAATGATCGAGTGAAAATAGTTCAAGACCAAATTCTTTGTACTCGGACCTCGTCGGGGACATGCGCTGAGAAACAATCAAAGAGCAAATTGCTCTGATACCACTGATCCGGATTTATGCGTGAACGAAATGAAAGAACATATACAGAGTCATAATAATACACATTTTGCAAATATAACAGAGATACAGTAAACACATATTCTATTAAATTGCGGAAATAGAACAGACTGTAATACAATCGCTTGAATGGTGGTAGCTATCTCTGAGAAGAGATGTGGCTGCTACGCTCATTCGTGCCAAGATGAATACAAAATGAGGCCAAAGGGGCCTATTTATAATAATAATGAGATGAGAAGCCCAAAAGTCCCAAAACGTAACCCTAGAAGATGAACCGTCATAAAGTTTGCGGCCCCAAGGTGGTAAGTTGAACAGTCAACTTCCCGGGGTCATAACTTTTGCATACGATCTCCGATTTGGGCATTCGATAGCTCGTTGGAAAGATCTATCTAAGCTTTACAACTTTTGGTTAGCCAAATGCATGCCAATGGCAACCATTTGGCACCGAATCTCCAAAAAACATCGTTTAAGGCCTCAAAACGGCCCCGGAAGTTTAGGACTCGAAAAACTGCCAAAAAATAACTAGGAAACTACCACAATGGACAATTGTTTTGAGCCAGTGGAATAGGTGGGTGGCCACCGATCTCCATCTGGATCAATGTTCCCTCCCTAGCTTCAAACCTATTATCTATATACCAAATGACTCATACTGGCTCTCCAAAGCGAGTGATCTTTGGTCCTAAATCAGTGGAGATCACAGATATCTCTACTGGGAACATCATAGCGAAGGGTGTTGCAAATCATGCCTCCAAGGAATATGAGTTCTCACCCTTCATTCCTTTTTTAGAACCAGTGCACTCTCAAAGGGAAGGTAAAAAAATTCCATCTCCTTCTCTTGCAGTTTCCACTAGTATTGCAGAATCGGTTGTATTAGTTCATGAGATTAAGATTCATTCAAACTCAGATTCAGATTCAGTCCCTAATTCCAAGCAGGAAGCTAAGAATATGACTAGAAATCCATCTAACCTTCAGAAGACATAGAAGCTTGCGCTATGTCATGCAATCTTACCTCCTTCAGAGAGATGCAACAAATTTCGTGTAAGATGTCACATGGAAAGGCCTAATCAGTCACATTACCTTCAGAAGAATAGAGTGGATCACACTTCATTCCTTTTTTAGAACCAGTGCACTCTCAAAGGGAAGGTAAAAAAATTCCATCTCCTTCTCTTCCAGTTTCCACTAGTATTGCAGAATCGGTTGTATTAGTTCATGAGATTAAGATTCATTCAAACTCAGATTCAGATTCAGTCCCTAATTCCAAGCAGGAAGCTAAGAATATGACTGGAAATCCATCTAACCTTCAGAAGACATAGAAGCTTGCGCTATGTCATGCAATCTTACCTCCTTCAAAGAGATGCAACAAATTTCATGTAAGATGTCACATGAAAATGCCTAATCAGTCACATTACCTTCAGAAGAATAGAGTGGATCATACACCTCTTCAACCAGAAATAAAAAAAGGTTACATTCCTCCTTCCTTCCATCAACATTTTGGGACAAGAAGGAGAGTTCTACATGCCATGCCCCATAATACATGTGCACAAAACACCATTCACGCTACTATGCTACATCACAGAGATGAAGGTTGCAGCAACATATTTCTATCTACTTAGATATAGGGGGGGGGGGGGGGGAATTTTTTCCCACGTGGTTTTTTCCCCAGCTCCTTGTATTGAGCAGTTACTTTACTTTACTTGATGTAATGGGTGACCTATGGTCTTAGTTACTAGGGCCCACATATTGTCCAAGTTAACATTCAAGGGGGGTGTTAGGATTATTAATCCTCCCTTGTCCAATTTGGTCATATGTCTAAATCAGGAGTCATGTCTAAATCGGGAGTCCATCCAGTCTATTTTTAGTCACTAACATCATTGGGTCCACTTGGCCTAATTGGGGCACATGTTCCAGTTACTAAAGTGTGGAGAACACTAATTGAGGCCTACTAAAATTGATTGCAATTGCATGCATTAGTTTAGGAGCCTCCTAGATCAATCCCTACAATTTAGGAGCCACTGGTAGTGCCGATACCAACCTTCATCAGTTGAGTTCAGTTAGTGACTAGTCAAGCTAAGTTAGGAGTCAGTTACATTTAGTTCTAGTCCTCTACATTCAGTTAGTGCTAGTTTTGCATGCCAGCATGTAGGATAGGTGCATTCCTCACCTACCACAGTCAGTTAGCCCTAGTTAGCATAGAATTAGACACTTGAGTTGTGTTTTAGAACCCTGATGAACTCCGATAATGGTTTAGACAAGTTCAATTAACTATTGAGTCCTTTGATAATGATTTAGACAAGGTCTTAGTTACCAACAGTCAAGTAGAGTCTAATCAATTTGAATTTCCTCATGTGGATTCGAATTTCATGTGTCTATTTAGCCATTGTATGACATTTTAATTTATCATCTAATTACTTTTTTTATTAATGAAAGCATTCATAGTTGCAATCCATTTTTGCAATGTTTCATTCTTCAATTGCTAAGTAAATTGTGTGATCTATCTTGTGAGTTGTGTGTTTGTCCACATATCTATGTGCTCAGTTTAATAAGGAGGAATTATGGAAAAGCGCTTTGTCGAGGTTTTCTACGAGGGATAAACTAGTTAATACTAGCTAGTTTAAATTTGTGTTTTGATTTTGTCTAATTAACATAGACAGAGAGGCCATCAAAAAGTATCACAAGCTAATTCCATGGGGGCGTTAGCCATATGAAATATGGTTATAACAACCATACCATTACACCCCCATTCGTGGCATATGGTTATAATAGTGTTGGACTCCCTTGATCATGTGTTATCCTGCAATCAAATACTACGAGGGAGGGGTCGTACCACTCAACTCCTCCAACCATGTTGGAACCATGGGACAGGGTTTAGCCTTAGCCCTTTTTGTGTCCATCAAAACACTTCACTAAACATAAAATAATATTATGTTATTGTCATTCAAAAGAAGCTATGGTGGTCTAGCGGTGAAGTCATTGGAACTTGGAGTTGGAGGTCATGGGTTCAAATCTCACTGCCTCACAACCCATTTTGGAAATTAGTTGAACCAAACTTGGCCACCTAAGTGCTGCTACTTGGCGGCCTTACATTAGTCCACCTATGTGCCAAGCTATGCCACATCACCAGCTAAGTTCCACATGTCATTCAACGATTGGACCATGTCACCCTAGATTCCAACTAGATGTCGTGTCACCTTCCTGCCACATGGTGCACTCAGTGTGGTAATATAATAAACCCACTTCATGACTTAGGATAAAATATTTAATCATTTTTTATTAATTACACACTAGCCTAGATAGTTGGCATCCACTTGCACCACATAGTCAACACTTGCCATATATACCCCGAGAGCTCTTTAATCATGATTCTGGTTTGATCATGTCCACTTTATTGACTTCTAGAATTAGTAATTGTGCTTTCCTACAAATTCTGTCTTTTACTAATGTATTCCAGGTTTTATGTGGATAAGGTAAAGCTAGTCAACTAGGAAACTGCTATATTTTTTTCCAACCCATCCCCCATTGTTTTCTCTCCATATTCTAGGATTAGCATTTTTTTTCCATCACTCTTGAAAACCCACTCATGCTCTTGCTAATTTGTGAAGTCCTCGTCTAATTAGGAAACTGCTTTATTCACCTATGGGGGTTTATCATATTTAGTAAGCCTGCTTTATGAGCTAGCATGAGTTGTCTCCTAGAAAATCTATTTTCCTTTATAAGGATTTATTAGCTATGTAATAATATCAATTATCATTTATTGATCATTCATTAATGTGTTTTCATTAATTCCTCTTCTTCTCTCCTTATGCTAATTCTCTGTAATTCCCAATGAGGCTAATTGTGTGCTTAGATTCTTAACTTGTTTATGGAATTCTTGTTGCCATCAAGGCTTTAGAATTCTAACATGGTATCAAAGCCTAGGATATCAAAGCTATACATGGTATCAGATATTTTGGATCTCATTAATTAATTATTCTTTTCATATTTGCATGTTTATTTGTAGGTGTAACAACTTCTATAAGGATTTGAAAGTTCCTTTACTATCTCCTTTAAATTATGTTGATTGGAAGTCAAAGATGAGAGAATACTTGAAGAGGCAATGTCTCCATTGGTGTTTTGAGTGAACCAGAGTCTTATGAAGAGAATATTTATTGGCTAAATAATTTTGATAGAGTTTATGGAATTATGTGTTTGGGAATGTCTCCAAATATACATCATCTCATAGATTTTGTTGAGTATCTATTTGAGCTTTGGAACAATTTGGACAAAGCTTTTGGTATCAGGAAGTAGAAGATGAAGCATGGAGAAAACCCAACATCTCCTCATGTGCTCTCTCTCAAGATATCTTGGCATCTACATTCTCTGATGAAGTTATTCATGATGAAGAAGTCTCTCATACAGTTTATGTTGATTCTACCCTCTTTGATTCGAATGCTTCCTTCTTCAATCATGAAGAAAATATTGAAGAGACATCTTTTTTGTGTGTCTCTTGAAGTTGACTCATATTCTTGTGATGTTGATAATGAAAAAAAAGTGACTAATGGAGATGCTATTTCTATTGATGATGATTTACTCACACATTCATTTTTATTTATGTCTTCTATCATAGATTCTGAGATCTAGGTGCCATATCCTTCACACTTTATGCATACCTCTCTCATTGATGGTGCGCAACTCAGTGATTTCTTGGATGTTTTCTTATCCAAATCAAGTCTTATTAGTGTCTTTACACTTACCATACTTGATCTCATGTGCTTTTGCATCTCCTCCTTTGTTCCTGGCATCAATCCTCATAGCCTCCTTGAATATTTTGAACATCTCCTTCCTTCCTCCTTTCATACCTCTACTACAAAGGATTCTTCATCAATGTATTCCCATGATTCTACCGGTATGCTTATATGTGTTCTTTTGGATTCTTTGGCATCTAGATGAACCCATAGAACCCTTGCATTCACACTCTTTGATCCTATGGCTTCTCTTTGTTCCTACATGATCACTTACACACATCCTCTCCATGTAAATGAAGTTGGATACCTCATACATTCGCTTGGAATCTTATTTTACCTATATAGAGATTATTTCATCTCTATTGGTTCGAAGCTCAAGTCACTACACCATATTGGAGATGATTACAACTCTCAATATCTTTCCATCATTGGATCACAGTTGTTCTACATGGTTCCAGTTTCCATCCTACAGTTGTTCTTGATCTAGGTGAGAAGATTTCTCTTCTTCCCAAGAAGAATATTCATCTAGAGATCAGCATTTATTTTGGAGCAGCATTAATAGCAGTTCAACATTTTTGGTTTTCCTCTCATATCCTTTCTTGAGGGAGTATTTTCCCCATGTGGTTTTGCCTCTTTCCTCATCTTTTTCGACATAATAATTGTTAAAGGGTGACCATATCCTTGTTGTTGTGCCCTATATGCATCCATATGCATCTATATTTGTGACATAAACATCATAAAGTCGGACTTAAAGGGGGGTGTGGGAATATAATAAACCCACTTCATAACTTAGGATAAAATATTTAATCAATTTATATTAATTACCCAGTACCCTATATAGTTGGCATCCACTTGCACCACATAGTCAACACTTTCCATATATACCCTAGAATCACTTTAATCCCGATTCTGGTTTGATCATTTCCACTTTATTGACTACCATAATTAGTAATTGCACTTTCCTGCAGATTCTGTCTTTTACTGATTTATTTTAGCTTTCCTATGGATAAAGTAAAGCTAGTCAACTAGGAAACTACTATTTTTTGTTTCCAACCCATCCCCCATTATTTTCTCTCCATATTCCAGGATTAGCATGTTTTTCCATCACTCTTGACAACTCACACATGCTTTTGCTAATTCGTGAGGTCCTTATCTAACTAGGAAACTTATTGATTCACCTATGGGGGTTTATCATATTTAGTAAGCATGTTTTATGAGCTAGCATGAGTTGTCTCCTAGAAGCTCTATTTTCCTTTATAAGGATGTATTACCTATGTAATAATATCAATTATCATTTATTGATCATTCATTAATGTGTGTTCATTGCGCCGAGAGGCGCTCTACAACCTAGTATCTTGTAACGTTATGTGAAATTTCTTGTAACGTTTTGTCGATATTATGTTGTAATGTTTGTTACTAACAAAATGATAAAAAATAAAATTTTAATTATCGACCAAAATAAATGTCGGCCACAAAAAAAACCTAATCTGGGGGAGATGTTGTAATGTTCCTAAAATGTCGGTTAGAAAAATAACACAATATGGGGGAGATGGTGTAATGTTCCTACCTAACAAAATAATAAAAAATAAAAAATTGAATTATCCGCAAAAAAAATGTTGGCCTAAAAAACCCATGGTTTTATTGTACATGGTTTAGGAGGGCCTTGCAAATGGTTTTAAAACCATGTGCAAGGCCTCCTAAACAACCCATGGTTTTATTGTACATAGTTTAGGAGGGCCTTGTAAATGGTCTTAAGACCATGTGCAATGCCTCCTAAACAATCCATGGTTTTAGGAGGGCCTTGCACATGGTTTTAAAACCATGTATAGGGGAGATGTTGTAATGTTCGTTCCTAACAAAATAAAAAATAATAAAAAAGATTATATGTCAGCCATAAATAATATTAAATATTAATAATAAAAATATTATATGTCCACCATAAATAATATAAAATATTATATGTCGACCTTAAATAAAAAGATGTGTCTTTTGGTTTGAATCAAATCAATATCTCCTTGAGTGCAATACTTAATAAGAGGTTTTCACCTTGATATATTTGATCCCTCTCGATGCTTGATAGAGCCTAAGATTTGGATCTATGCTAGTTAATTCCTCTTCTTCTCTCCTTATGTTATTTCTCTGTAATTTCGAGTGAGGTTAATTGTCTGCTACGATTCTTAGCTTGTTTATGGAATTCTTATTGCCATCAAGGATTTATAATTTTGACACTCAGATGATGCCATGTCATCATACAAAATTCCAATTGGGATGTACGGATGCCACATGTCACTCTTGTAGTGGTGCCACATGGCATAATTTTTACTAGTCCAAATGTACCGTGAAAACACCAAATCTAAATGACATGTGTCATGCTTTGGTGCTACCATATGTCTTGCTGAATTCAATAGTACAACTTGTGTAGTCTATCGATATTTTTGCTATTTATTGAAAAAATCAGTGGGCTATAACTTTTGCATATGACCTCTGTTTGACAAGCCATTCGTACCATTAGAATTGGCTCGACATGATGCTATCCTTTTTGCAATGTGGGGACTTTGAATTTTTGGCATTTTGAGATCATCTTGAGTCATTCCTACCCATTGGGAAGGATTTTGTTCCCCAAAATCCCCTTACTATCCTTCCTTGCATATGTAGTTTTTGTCTGCTTCAATGGTTCCTGCAAGCCTTGTTTGACTTTTTTCGGACCCATCTCTAGATGGAGTTTCCAACACTTGTCAACCCAATTTCCACTCAAGTTACAATGAGTGCAAAACTTCTTTGAACGAAATTATTTTCCATCATCCACCTTAAAAATTGAAGAGTGGGCTCTAGTAGACATAACCTCCTTGGAAAAGACCTTTTGCTTCTGAAACTTGGCTACAAAATGGTTATTTGACCCACAAAATTTGTATGGATATTGATTCCATAAAATCTAGCTATCAAATAAATCATGTTGGTCTTCAATGTATGTTCATTGCCCTTTGGATATTTCTTGTACTCTATATCACTATCATATGATGAGGTGTCATCACTCTATAGTAATGGTTCCTTGCTTGATGTTGATTTGGAACTTCCTCCCATATTTTCACTTCCATATCCAATTCCTTCAAACCGAGGTCCGCTTGCCACCTCTAATGGTTGAATGGTGCCTTGCCCATGAATTCCAAGTCCTCCTCCTTGGTATCCCATCTTTGTAAGGATATTGAATCCAATGCCTCAAGTGTGCTTCTCGAAAGCACCAAACTCCCCATCATGAAGAGAAGGAGAATCCTTTTCTCCTACATCTGATTCTAACTCTTGGTCATCTTCCTTCTGCCCTAGATGGTATGAAGTTGTATTTGAATCTTCCAAACAACTACCTTTGTCACCTGGTTCCTGGAGAACATCTTCGATCATCTAATAATAAGGAAAATCATCAATACTTCTACAACAATAATTACAACTAATATACCTGTCAAGCCCTCTAAATGGATTTATCTTGGATGAGCCTTACATTGTTTGTGTGGTGGAGCATTCTCCAACTTGCTCCTCCACTGATTGTTCCAAAAGAAATCACAATTTCCTCTTCTCATCTTCTATGATATCCAAAAGTCTTCTTAGATTAGCATTATTTGAGTCTGGCACGCTTCAAACCTTTTCCCATGACATCCACAATATACAACACTTGTCATCCTGCTATGATGGCAACTTGATTTGTACTTGGTGAGAACCTTCTCACATCAAAGCCTAGACAAGGACTATTTTTTTGACGCCTTATTGCATGGGGATAAACATCTCATAAAGTATGCATCATAAAACCAACAATAAAAATGCAAGACATTCAATCATATATAGAAGACGAGATGATAGTGGATTTCACCAAGACCTCGATGGCAACATCTTCGAGACTACTTAAAATACAGGTACCAATCCATTAACATGATGTCAAAATGCATAAAAGTACATCATATGGATTCACCTGTTTAATTTTCACCGTCTGATCCCCTTCTTCTCTTGCACAACAATTTCCTCTGAAAGGCCACACCCTCATCTAGGTCCTTCATCAAATGTGCTTAAGACCGATAGTGTTGAAGGTTGACACTTGCACAAGTGCACTAGCTATAGTTGATCCTCCTTTGGTTACACAATCGACAAAATCATAATTTCTTCTAGACGTATCGTGTTGAAATATTGTAACTTCAAAGGATATTCTAAATGTATTTTACTGACATTAGAGGAAATTTCAACTCAAAATGGGCCTCCTAAAATAAACTAATAAAATAATAGTTAAAATAATAAAATAATATTTATTAATTTTGGAAGAAGAAAAGAAAAAATCTACTTTTTTGTTTGTATTTTTGACATATCTCCCCGTGTTTTTACTCAAATTTTGATCGGGAGAGCTCGTTGGATGTGGAATCAAATTCCACATCCAACAAGTACCCACTCGGCATACTTTTGATGGACCCCGCTACCCCAAAAACAAGAAATACCTAAAAAAACAGAATGATGACATCATCATATCATTTTTTCAGGTATTTCTTGTTTTTGGGGTAGCGGGGTCTATCAAAAGTATGCCAAGTGGGTACTCGTTGGATGCGGAATTTAATTCCGCATCCAACGAGCTCTCCCGATTGAAATTTGAGTAAAAACACAGGGAGATATGTCAAAAATACAAACAAAAAAAGTAGTTTTTTTTATGATACCTATCCCCAAATTTATATTAAAAAGGTGTTTAAGACCTATACAGTATTTCAAATTTAAAGCAATTTCATTGGCTAACACATGATGACATGGAATTTGAATAAAAGTTAAAAGGCCCATTTTGAGTTGAAATTTCCTCTAATGTGTAAACCAAGGGAGATGTTAATTCTTCTGGCGGGGTGTTACTATTGTATTTGGTCATCATAGAGTCATGAGGTAAATCCTCCATTGTAATTCGGGTCATTAGTACCCTAATGAATACTATAATATATTGTTTTGAGTATTCTTAGGTGAAGTTGGTCCATATAGTTTAGTGGGCCCGACTTGATTAGGGTAAAAGTCAGTTGGCTCAATGTGTATAAATAAAGGGGATGTGGTTCTTATTTGGACATAGACTCACTCACTTGAGTAGGGCATAGGAGAGAGACAGAGACAAAACAGAAAGAGGAGAACACCTATATTTTTGGGTTGTCTTTTATACATCTTATATAGAGAAATTTTTGTTGGGTTTTCTTCCCCTTGAGGGTTTCCCAGGATAAATACTGTGTTTATCTTGTGATTGTGTTTTTATCAGTGATTCTGGATATGTTGTTGATATTATTTTTAATTGAACACTAATGAATCTAGTCTATTATATGAAATATTAACATGGAATTAGAGCTAACCTGATTAGAGCAGCTTTCACAAGGTGAAATTATCTCTCCTCCCTCTCCGGAAGAAATTAGGGTTTCTGCAAAACTTGGATATTTGAAGATATTCTTACATAGAAAATTGTGCCTCCCTGGAGCACGTCTATTGAGCCCTAGATATAATTTTTTGGGTGGATGTATCTCCGGGAAATCCAAACCCTAGTTTGGTAGTGAACCAGAAAACTACAATGAAACAAAACTAAAATTTCTGTAATGTTGCAACCTCGCAAGTAGGATTTGAAGACTGAATATTTGGGATCTCTAGAAAGAAGTTGGATTAACCAACTCGCCTCCCTAAATTGCATCTACTGGTAAGGTAAGCCTCCTATTTTGATAAATTACATTTTTTAGTGACCTACTAGACAAGATGGCCCCAAGAACTAAGCTTGAGGACAAATTGGAAGGCCTAGAAAACTTCCTGGCTTGGAAGTATAGGATTGGTCTCATTATGAAAAAGAATGGCCTTGAGAAGTACATAAAGGATGATATTGCAGAACCTGAAGAAGATGAAGGTAAGGAGAAGCATGAACATGACCTAATTAGGGGAATGAGGATAATTGATGATTCGATTAAGTATCACTTGATCCCTCAAGTGTCATCTAAGAAGACACCTAATCAAATGTATGATGCACTTTCCATAATGTATGAGGGAAGGAACATCAACAAAAACATGAATCTGAGAGCTCAACTAAAGGGCACCAAGATGAGAAAAGGAGAATCTATTCAAGATTACTTTAGAAGGGTCTCCTAGTTCAAAGAGAAAATAACTGCTATTGGAGACACCCTTGATGAGGATGAACTAGTTATGACTGCTCTCAATGGTCTCACTAGACCTTGGGACTCATTCATTCAGACTTTGTGTGCCAGAAAAGAAAGTATGAATTTTGACATAGTATGGGAAGATTGCATACAAGAAGAATCTAGAGTAGCTCTCCTCATAGAAGATGATCATGCCCTAGCTACCCATACAAAAGGAAGAAAACAATCAAACTTCAAGAAGCATAATCATAAGCCTTCAAAGAAGAAATTCGAGAAGAAGAAGAAGGATTACTCAAAGTATCAATGCTAAAACTGTCATAAGATAGGACATATTGCTAGAGAATGTCCATCACCAAAGAAGAACAATAACAACAAAATACATCATGCTCATTTAGCTGAATATGAGGATGAAGAAGAAGAAAGACCTCAAAATAAAACTAGAGGTGAAGATGTAGAAGAATATGTGTTATTCTCTGCACTCTCTGGGTCTGTCACACTTGGAGAAGACACATGGATTATTGATAGTGGTACCTCTAAGCACATGACAGGGAAGAAGAAAAATCTGTCAAGACTTGAAGAGAAGAACTCTCCCCAGAAGGTATCATTGGGAGATGACTATCAATATCGCATTAAAGGTATTGGTGAATCAAGCTACAAGCTTGACTCTGGGACTTCCATGAAGATGAAGGAAGTATTGTATGTACCAGGTTTGAAAAAGAACCTACTTTCCCTCTCTGCTCTAGATAAGAAAGGATAGACAGGTGCTTTTATAGATGGACAAGTACTTATGTGGTCCAAAGGAAATACACTTGAAGATGTTGTAGTCACTGGAGAAGAAGAAGGAGGACTATACAAACTCAAAGGATATATAGAGACAACCCTTGTCCATGAGACTACCAACTCAAGTGAACTGTGGCATAAAAGACTTGTTCACATCAACTACAAAGCATTTCCCTATGTAAGCAAGGTGGTAACTGGGTTACCAGATATGAAGATCGAACATGAGGGAACTTGCAAGGGATGTGCAAAGGGAAAGAACATCAAGAATCCCTTTCCAAAAAGTGAAACAAAGACCAAAGGTATGTTGGAACTAATTCATTCTGATGTATGTGGTATTATTCCCTCCACATATTTGAGTGGATATGAGTACTATGTCACATTTATTCATGACTATTCAATAAATACTTGGATATACTTCTTGAAGAATAAGAGTGAAGTGTTTGAGAAATTCAAGGATTTCAAAGCCTTGATAGAGAACCACTCAGAAAAGAGAATAAAGACACTGAGATCAGATAATGGTGGAGAATACACTTCAAAATAATTTGAAGCATTTTGTAAGGAGGCAGGAATCAAGAGGGAACTAACCACTCCCTATAATCCCCAACAGAATGGTGTTGCAGAAAGAAAGAATAGAACTATCATGGAAGTAGTGAAGACTATGATTCATGACCAAGACCTCCCTATGCATCTATGAGACGAAGCAACAAGAACATCCATATATGTGCAGAATATATTATCTCATAGTGATCTTGGATTCAAGACTCCTGAAGATATGTATACCAGAAAGAAACCCAAAGTAAGCCATCTCAAGCTATTTGGCTTCCCAGTATATGTACATATTCCAAAAGAGAAGAGAACCAAACTGGATCCTTTTGGAAAGAAGGGAATATTTGTAGGATATTGTGAAGTCTCCAAAGTCTTTAGGATATACATTCCAGGATTCCATCATATCAATATTAGTAGGGATGTAACATTTGATGAAGAGACAGCTCTTAATAATTCTAGAAGGTGCCAGTTTGAAGAAGTACATGAAGAGGATGTACTTCCCAGAAGGATAGAATCTAAAACATCTCCTGAAATAGTAGCATTAGAATATCATGACATGCTAGAGCCTAAGGAGCCCCCTACTATGGATATCTCTTGAAAGAGAAAACCTGCTTGGGTAAGAGAAATCATACAAGAAGCAGAAAGATATGGAGCGCCCAAAGGCTCCACAAGAACCAACAAAATATCAAAGCCATATTCCAGTTACGTAGCTTTGATTTGTGACCTTGTAGATCAAGAACCACTGGCTATGAGGAAGTTGCACAGAAAAAAGAATGGGTTGAAGCAATGACAGAAGAATACCAGTCGATCATGAAGAATGATGTTTGGGATATTGTTCCCAAACTAGAAAAAAAAGAGTGTGGTATCTTTGAAATGGATCTACAAGATAAAACATGTTGTTGATGAAAGTATTGAAAAGTACAAAGCAATATTTGTGGCTAGAGGATTCTCTCAGAAAGAGGGGATCGACTATGAAGAGAAAGTTTCTCCAATAGCAAAGTACACTTCCATCAAAACTATCATAGCACTTTCTTCCATGATGAAGTGGGACTTACACCAGATGGATGTAAAGACAACCTTCCTTAATGGTGTGATTGAGGAAGAGGTTTACATCGAACAACCATAAGGATTTGAATTCGAAGATAGAGCAACTCATGTATGCAAGTTGAAAAGGGTTATGTATGGACCGAAGCAAGCTCCTAGAGCTTAGTATGGCATAATAGATAGCTTCTTGACAAGAATAGGCTTTACCAAAAGTAAACCTAATCCTAATATTTATATGAAGATTATGGATGATGAACCAGTCATACTATTCTTGTATGTGGATGGTCTATTTCTAACTGGAAATGAGAAACATATCAAGGATTGCAAGAAGAAGCTAGCTGAAGAATTCGATATGAAAGATCTTGGCTTGATGCATTATTTCCTAGGTCTAGAAGTGTGGCAAATCCCAAAATGAATCTTTTTGAATTAGGGAAAGTATGCAATAGAAATCTTGAAAATATTTGATATGTTGGATTGTAAATCCATGGCCACACCCATGGACACCAACCTGAAACTATTGTTTGATGAGACATCATAATTAGTGGAAATGACTCACTAAAGACAGATTATTGGGTCATGAATGTATCTAACGAACACAAGGCCAGATATATTCTTTGTTGTGAACACCTCGAGTCAGTATCTAGTTAAACCTATATGGGTTCACCCAATAGTTGCAAATCATGTGAAGAGGTACCTAAAAGATATGATTGATTTGGGACCTTACTGTGGGAGAGATCATGAATACAAATTGTATGGATATACAAATTCAGATTGGGAAGGAAGTGCCGTAGATAGGAAGAGCACCTCAGATGGATGTTATTTTATGGGATCCTCCATGATCTCATGGTTTAGTAAGAAACAGTGTAGTGTTTCTCTCAGTATAGCTGAAGCATAGTACATTGCAGCTTGCTCCGCTTGTTGTGAAACAATATGGATTCAAAAGCTGATGTCAAGATTATTTGACATGGATTTGGACACCACAATAATTCTCTGTGAAAACCAAATTTGTATAAAGATGACAAAGAATTCGTTGTTCCATGACAAATCAAAGCACATAGAAATCTGATAATTTTATATAATGGATATGGTACAAAAAGGGATATATCAAGCTCCAGTATGTGAGTACCAATGAGCAAGTTGCTGATGTACTGACCAAGCCTCTATCTCGAGTGAAGTTTGAATATTTATGTGACAAGATTGGTGTAGTTTGAAAAGACTTTCCGTGAGGAGGAACAATGATGGGACTACAGATGATGAAGATATGGACCTTCTTCGAAAAGGAAAACTAGGTCGAAGACATGAACCCTCCTTAGACAAAGGGGGATCAAGTTGATAATATGAAAATTCCCAAGAAAGGGGTAGTAATGATTAGACTGACATTGATGACGGATGGCAGTGATGATGGAGTTCTGACATTTACTTGTAGACGATAGTATCCTCTCTTGAGGATGGCAGATATAACACTCTATGCATGAGAGTGGTCCTTATTGGCTATGGATGGCTCTGCAAATGTTACTCTTGCATGGAGAGTACCCACATTCAGTTTTGGATACCATAGAATAACACTCGCTTAGGAGTGGTCCTAACCTTTGTGGTATGGATGCTCTATGATGAGTCCTCATAGATCACAGGACTGACATTTTGTATGTAGTCGAGATCTTGTTTGCAGACACTCTTGTATGGAGAGTATGCCTGCATTCATATGTAGATGCCAAGAATAAAACTCACTTAGGAGTGGTCCTAACCTCAGTGGTATGGATGCTCTATGATGAGTCCTCACGGACGTCGTAGTATAACACTCACTTGGGAGTGGTCCTAACTTGTTTGGTATGGATGTTCTATGATGGGTTGATATTTTTTATGCAGTCGATATCTGCTCTGTAGACAATACTCTTTCTTGGAAGATTATTCCTACTTGTAAGTGTAGGTATAGTAGTATAACACTCACTTGGGAGTGGTCCTAACCTATGTGGTATGGATGGTCTACGATGAGTCCTCATGGACAATAGGGCCGACACCGAGTGCGGTCGATATCTACATTTAGTTATAGATGATTCAGCTGATCGATTTCATGGATCATGCTGATGGAGGATTGCATTGCCCTTGGAATTATGCCCTAAAGTGATCGAGATTGATCATCCTGCAAATAGATCACATGTACTACATGTAGCGTGGCGGTGAAGGATCAAGTAGATCAAAGTACACAAGTGAAGGGTCAAGTAGATCTAAGTGCGACTTCAAAGGATTGAGAAGATCAAAGTGCTGCTACAAAGGGTTGAAAGGATCAAAGTGTTGTTGCAAAAGGGTTGAAAGGATCGAAGTAATGCTACAAGGGAACAAAAATATCGAAAGGCTACTGCAAAGGATCAGAAAATTGAAGTGCCGCTATGAAGGATCAAAAGGTCGAAGCGTTGCTCCAAAAGGATCAAGTGATCGTTTGATGCAGAAGATGAAGAGTAATTGTTCTAGTTACTGATTGTGAAAAATTCCTATGACGTATAGATGTATTACCTCGATGTACTTTTGAAAGTATTGTCTCTCTGTTCTCCTATATTCTATGATGATCTTGTCAGTAGAATAACCTTCTCGTTAAGGGGGAGTGTTGAAATATTGTAACTTCAAAGGATATTCTAAATGTATTGTACTGATGTAACCCAAGGGAGATGTTATTATTCCTCCGATGGGGTGTTACTATTGTATTTGGTCATTGTAGAGTCATGAGGTAAAGCCTCCATTGTAATTCATGTCATTAGTATGCTAATGAATAATATAATATATTGTTTTGAGTCTTCCTAGGTGAAGTTGGCCCAGACAGTTTAGTGGGACCGACTTGATTATGGTAAAAGTAAGTTGGTTCAATGTGTATAAATAGAGGAGTTGTGCTTCTTATTTTGACACACACTCACTCACTTGAGTAGCGCATAGGAGAGAGAGAGAGAGACAAAATAGAAGGAGGAGAACACCTATTTTTGTGGTTGTATTTTATACATCTTATATAGTGGAAGTTTTATTGGGTTTTCTTCCCCTTTATGGTTTCCTAGGATAAATACCGTGTCTATCTTGTGATTTTGTTTCTATCAGTGATTCTGGATATGCTACTGCTATGATTTTGAATTGAAAACTAGTCTAGCATATGAAACCTTAACATATACATCATGTTCACTCAACAACTTCATTCAACGAGCCTAGATCCTTAGGAAAAACCATGTTCTTCCAAACATGATCAAAGTATAATGCATGACCTCCAAAACAACATGGAGTCTCTCTCTCAAATAAATCCTCCTAACACAACAAATTTAACATGAAATGTGAAGTCCTCTCAATGAAACCTCAAAAATGGAGTCTTCTAATGTAGCCTCTCTCACAAATGGAACTCAAAGTTGAGATCTCACAAGCTCTCCCTTGTAATTTCATTCCAAGACCCAATGCCCCTTACATTGCAAATGTTTCGGATTAAACAGCTTGAGCTCTTCCTCCTTGGGCATAAACCATTTGAACCCAAACGTAGCATCTTAGTTAGCTCTTAATGACATAGGTCCAAAATGTAAGTTTTCCCTCTTAAAATGGCTAAATAAAATTGTACATAAGTGGGTTATCACATTTGGATACTTCCCTCAATATGGCATTACAAATCCCCATAATTTAGTTACATGTCATAACAATGATAACCATGGTCTAAAAAAACATGGTCTCCTCCACAATTTGTGATCTAACCACCTATGCCCAACCATATGCCATTCGTTGGCATCCACTAAAGTTTGTTATGGCATATAAAACAAAATCCATATAAAAACCCATTTTTTAAAATTTAACCAAAGTTCAAAATTAGCACATGCTAATTCCATGGGGGCGCTAGCCATATGACATGTGGTTATAACAACCATATCATTCCACCCCATTCATGGCATATGGTTATAATAATGGTGGAATTGGAATCCCTCGATCATGTGTTATCCCGTGTTCAAATTTTATGAGGGCAGAGTCATAGTCCTCAAATTCTCCCGCCATCTTGGAACAATGGTCCAAGGCTTAGCCCTGGCCCTTTTTGTGCCCACAAAAATAGAGTTGCCTAATCTCTATACCATTTGCACCTTTTTAGGTAAGTTTGGTCGGAATCCGGTAACATGATTTATTGTTGAAAATGAAATTTCTAGTGTTAAAATTGCAAATTTTTACTACAAAAATTTATTCAAGACCATCGATTACCCTTGGGACACCCGTATTATGTAATTCCAATCACTAAAAACTACCTTTTAAACAATTTTCGCTAGATTTTGGCTAGAAAACTAACCGGATTTTAGGTGCAAATGGTCTGGATTTTAGCTTACTGCCACAAAAACTCTTCACTAAAGATAAAATAATATTCCACCATTGTCATTCTCAAGTGGTTGCAGTGGTCTAGCGGTGAAGTTGTTGGAGCATGGAGTTGAAGGTCAAGGGTTAAAATCCTATCGGCCTCATAAATTATTTTGGAAATTGGTTGAACCGAACTTAGCCACATGGGTGATTCCACATGGTGGCCCTGCATTGGTCCATTTGTGTTCCATGCGATGCCATATCACCATCCAAGTGCCACATGTCATTCAACAATTGGACCACGTCAGCCAAGGCCGAATATGCCAACTAGATGCCATGTCACCTGCCATGTGATGCCACATCATGAGATAAGTGCCACATTTCATTCAACAATTGGACCACGTCAGCCAAGATGCCAACTAGATTTCATGTCACCTACCTAATCAACATATGGCCTTCCATGTGGCACCTATACATCTCAATTTGTAGTTTGTATGATGATGTGGCATCATCCAAGTACAAATAAATGTACCCTATAAAGGCCAAATATGAATTAAACGTGTCATGCTTTGGTGTTTTTAATGTCTCCTTTTTGGAATTTTATTAAAATGCCCAATTTTCCAATTTTTTCACAATTTTGGCTCTTGACTAGTTTTGATGTCTAGACCTCCAAATTGACCCAAATGCTTCCAAATTTTGTCTGAAGGTACATGAATGATAATATAACTTAAATATCATGCTCATGTATGTTTTTTGACCTCCCAATTACTTCTGCAAACTTTTTTAATGTTCTATTCAAAGTAGGAGTGTTTACTAGCAAATTGGGGCTCCAATTCCCCTTGGGTGATTACCGGAAATGGCTTCACAAATGATCCCAAAGTCACTTGAAATTATAAATAGAGTCTGGTTATGTATAAGGTACCTTTTCAAAGTCTCATATGCATCATGGTTCAGTTTATACACTCTGTTATGACAAAACAACTCCCAAGTCACAATTTCGACCCTTGGGGAAAATGCACCAAATCTTCTCCCAATGCAATAAAAATGAGTAAAATGGATTCCAATGCTTAAGTACTGAACATGAGAATTGAAATAAACATTAATTAAATTCCATCCATCATACATTTATCAGATATACATTCCTCCATTAGAAATAATAAGCATTATTATGGCATATATCAAAATGGAGTGGAAATGGTCATTGTTTTCTCATTAAAAGTCATTTTGACATACAAATCTTGGGAATTTCGACCTGAAACTTTATGAGAATGAAGAACAAAGAATATTTAACTTATTCCAATAATAAATTGACAATTAAAGGCTCCCCCAATTCAAAATCATCAACATTACAATGGTTCACAACAAGATAGTCGGGAAATGACACTATTTCTTCATTGTTCAACATTTTTACATGAATTCTTTTGGGTATTTCGACCTGAGAGTATTATAAACATGAAATATAGAGAATATACATCAGAACATAAGATAATGATAATTATAATGTTCCCCAAAGAGATCAATAGCTCACCCAAAGCGCAATCCCTCCATTGGCATGAATAAGGTGTGAAAACTGAAAATAGTTGAGAGAGAGTGATACAATAGAAGAATCCACATTATTTCCTGTAGCTTACACCTGAAAATAAGACTCCATTAAAGCTCCATAAAATACCTGAGTGGCCTTTCCAAACACCAACTAATATGGGAATCTTTCACCCTTGAAATTGGCTTAAGCAAGAAAACTAGTCATCCACTAGCTCTCACAATTCACAAATGACAATTTCACAAATGACCAAAAGATTCTTATCATGGTTGATCCCTGTATTTTATAAACATTATTAATATTCTAAGGTTCCAAATCCATCCATAAACCAAATCCAAGTTGAATTGGTGTGGCTGCTCATGCTATGCCATGTGGCCTCTCTCTTCACCTTCTCTCTTCTCCCAAATTTGAGTAGGAGCCTCTTGACCTTCTCCAAATCCTAGTTTCGACCTCTAAGATTCTCTATTCAGTCCTAACATGTCATTATGTCAATATGTCAGCCTTTAGATCTGACTTGTGTCATAACTGTCATAGAATCTCCATCATTGGTGTCATAGATGTCATAAATGTAAGGGGAATCTAGCCAAGTGTCCATGAAACTCCCATTTGGCTCTTCCTCTCCCATGTAAGTTACAATTCATCCCAATTTTGACCTATGAAGTATATGGACAAGTCTATTAACATTATAATCCATACAAAAACATTAGACTTCCCATATATTCAAATTTGCAAGAGAAAGATACCATTTAACATAGGAATTCTAGCTAGTGTGGGCCCCATAGTCTCCATGTGTCTTCATGCTCCATTTCCACTTCCATTTTCTCTTGTATTTATTTAATAAGATACATTATTAAATATTTATCCCCTTCTAATGTCTAAATATCATTTATTATCCCCCTTATTCCAAATCTCAAAGCTTCCACCCCCAAGCTAGGAAACTAGTGATTTTCCACCTTGGCAATTATTTGACTTTTGACATCCCTTTGAAAACTTTCATGAATATGGAAAATGTGATTTGGCCATTGTGACATAATGTAAAATTTGGGACATTATAGTGTTTCCATGTGTCTTGCTAGCGTGAGAAATACATGTTTTCGCGTCGACAATATGGTTTGTGTAGCTTACCCATATTTTTGTTGTTTCTTGAAAACTTTAGTAAGCTATAACTTTTACATACAACCTTCATTTGATGGGCCGTTCATGTCGTTGGAATCGATTAGATGAGATATTCAACATGATGCTATCCTTTTTATAATTTGGGGAATTTGAATTTTTGGTATTTTGAGATCCTCTTGGATCATGTAGCAAGATACATAATTAGAGACATGAGGATGCAACATTTAAGGTATCATCTACAAAACTTACCCCTTTCGCACCCATTCTTGAATTTAAAAAATCATATGCATTTTCCCTCAATTCCTTTGTTTTGTCATTAAATCAGGGTGATGGAAACTTCTTGGAGTGGAAGTGATCGAATCAAATCATAACATTTACACTTTGGAGCTGTAACAGTAGTGAACATGATTCTATTACTAGAGTATAAGTACTTGCAACATTAAACCATATTAATTGTAGTTTGTTTAATCTAAGAGTCCCAACCATTATTGCATTTATTTTGTTCTCTGAGAAAAAGATATATTCGTATTTCAAGCTTTGTGATTTGATAATTTGGGATAAAAATCATATGCACATCCAATAATATCGATACTCCATGGAAAATGCACTAAGATTATTGTATGGGAAGTGATGTAGTCCTCGACCTTAAGAGTAGATTGGACCCCATGGAGTGCCTCACATGATATCTTTCAGTTTGAAAACACTTAAAAGTCTCTTATCTTATTTTTTATTTTTTTTTACACAGAAAGATAGTATGACATTTTAGGCATATAATGTTGAGATTTGAGAGGTTAATATTTCACATAATTTATTGCCCAAGAAACACATTTTGTAAATAACATTTTAAATTTGACTTTGTAATTTGAATAATTGGATTTTACTTCGCAACTTTATTTCCATTAGGTCATTTTTCCCATTTGGATTTCGTGCTTTTGTTAGTCAATTTTTATTTATATTTTTTTCGCATAAAAACAACGAGGATATGCCATCCTTGCAATACATTTGTGTTTTGTGATTTGGGAAATCATGTCTTCGTTCATAATATTGTTTTTGAATAATATCCTATAGGATTTTCCTTTTAGTTTTGTAAATGTATTTGACATGTTTCATTAATGATTTTATTCCCGAATAAAATGTTTCATGACATCTTTTTCATTCTTTCTTTTGGGCACTTAGTTTTTGTTCTTCACTTCAACTTGTTTTTTGGTTTTTTCATGTTTTACTTTTTGAATTTGTAATTTTGGTAGTCTATCTTTTGTTCATGATTTCAGTGCTTAAGAACAAAGTAAAGAGATGGTTATTCTTCATTCTATTTTTTGTGAATTGAATAACCAAAGCTTTTTATGGACATTTTTCTTTTCAAGTTTTTTTGTTGCTTTTATTTTTGTTTTCAAATTCATTGGATGATTGCTATCCACAAGTTTATTACCTAACAACACTGTATAATTATAAATATGTGGCCTTTTTCCCCTTTTTAGGCTATTCTTGAATGGAAAATTATATTTTTAAAAATAATTTTTGAAGTTTTTAAATTTTTTTTAATTTTTTATCATCATGGATTACAATTATGTTTGAAAAATCAAATTTAATTTTGTTCTTACATGTATTGCCGATCATTATTACCAACAATATCAAAGGCTTGAATGTTCATGCTCCAAAAATATATATTAACAACTAGTTTCTCCTCATCAAGTTTGGAAGTTATGCTACTTGTTTAAATATGTTATTTCATGGATGAGTGATTATGAAACTAAAGTTGATTAATAAACACTACCAAGTAGGGCCCTTGGTCAGTATATCCGTCTAAAAAATTAAAAGTCCCAAATTTCACTGTGGCTACCGTTTCACAGATTACAGAATATGAGAGAAGAATTGACTTACAAGGTTAAATTTTCAAATTTTTTAATGAGAGAGTGTTTTTAATTTTTTTAGTGAGAGAGTGTGTTTAAGATTAAAATTAGATTACAAGATTGAATGTCACAATTTGAGATAAAACGTTATATGATAGAGAGTATAAGAACCAAAAACATATAATAATAAAAAACAATTATGCGAACAGCAAAAATGTATCCAAATTCCAATCTTGCAGTATGAACCATGGAAGTGCGAAAGCTATGATAAATTGAAATATAGTAACACTCTATTATTGATTCAATAATTATGATACTGAAATAACCTAACATAACATATGATTCAATAATTGTGCTACTCATAACATATTAGAAAAATTGTGGTAGTGAAAATAACATATACAGAATAATTGTGGTACTGAAAATAACATATACAAACGTCTAGCATTTTGTTTTATTATAGCATTTAACCGCAGGAGTCACTGATGAGTGTCTTTACCACTGTTTCAATTCATGAGTGTCTTTACCACCTGTTTCAATCAATGTAGTATTTGACGTTAGTCTGTAATATTCAGTCAGCCACCTGTAACATGTTTCTTGGGACTTTGTAATGTTAATGACTCGATGATTGTTAGTACTACACAGGAATTTTTAATTGTGATTTGACAGATTTGGCGTCATATATAAGAAACATCTCATTTGGCGTCACATCGCAATTGTTTCAATTGCCATATTGACAAATTTAATCATAAGGTAATGCGATTAATCGACCAAGAAAATCCGCGACATTATCGGAAAGTAAGAAAATCCTTTCACCTACAATCGGTTTCAAATCACATGAGCAACACATAATCTGATCAAGCTTCAAATTTGAAGCCTTCAGAGCCCTTCAAAGGCCATTTTAAACGTCATAGAAGGCCACAAGGAATTTTACCACGCAAAAAAAATTAGTTTGATTTCTAACACTTCAAAAATGAAATTGAGTAAGCCTCGGTAAATTTGCAGCAGAAGGGCAGCTAAAAAATTTGCCTATCCAAGGATTCAGTGGACTGTGGGAGACTCGGGACTCAGAGTCTTCCCAAGTGCCCTTGAATAGTCAGATCATGGATGAGGATCTCAGTCGCAATCGACACGGACCACGGTGTGTCACTAGGCTTCCTAATGCCAAGTTCAAGTCGATGAGTCAGGATTGTGACTCACGATTCGATGTTCAGTTTCAAAGCATTTAATGGCATTAGCATGCATTACTGATTCACCAACTTCATTAAATCTTGGTATGAGATGATGCCACCTGCCAACTCGATTTTCCATCAACTGAGTCACGTGATCTCACAACTTACAAGTCACTTGAGTATTTGAGTATATGATGTGAAGTTAAATACTCATATGAGTCATATCTATGGATGGTGAATTGATTTGATAACCCTCCACTATCAAGGCTCCATAAGGAAAAACTAATGGTGTTGTTTTTTGGGTTACAACTTACAAGTTGCAATTTACAATGCATTGAGCAATCTTTTCTATATTTGAACCTAACCTGGTACAATGCAAGGTATGTAAGTTTCCATACCAGGGTTTCACCCAGTGCTAGACATTTCTATTATGACCACCACAAAACTGGGATGACGGATCTTTGGTAGTAAGCTAGCAGCACGCCTCCCTTTGTTTGTGCTCATGAATAATATCCTATACTAGTTAGTCCAGGATTCTAGGATTTATTCAAATTTCCATTCATTTACTAGGGTCAAAATCATTTGAATCAGCACTCCCATTCTCCCATGGTCCACCTAGGCCACTTAGTCTACCTATCTCATCAGAGGAATGGGGTTAGGAAGAAGAGACAAAGAGAACTGGAATGGAGGGCCAACCAGAGAGAATGGTTGTACAATATGCATATAGTCATCTCTAAAAGAAACGAAAGAATTCTTCATATACCTAATTGAAAATTATCATTACTTAATTTGTCGAGATGCTTATAGGGTAACTCTTGCACCCGAGCTGTTTATGAGGGTTTCCTATGTCTACAATGGCTACGATTTAGAGAGGCTCGTTCCCATCATTATAGCACCTGTGGGTTTCTCCTGCAACTATTGCTATTATGTCTCCCCTCCTCACTCACCTAACCTTTTGAATTGAGTCCTCTTCTTCTTCTTCTTCTTCCTCCCATGGGCTCTCTGATCTACACCCTGAGTGCCCCCATAATGAAGAATGATCTATGAAAGTCTCTAGAAACCTCGGTCAAACAATACCTAGATTTCCCTCACCTGCACAGATATATCTATGTTATGTAGAAGTAATTATAAAATGATTTTTTTTGTAATCATGTGAAATACACAAACATGCATTCGTCTACCTTGGGCAAGGTAAACCAACTCAGGAGTATCGGGATATTGTGGAATTGAGATGGCATTACTTCTAATCGTCTTTCTGTAGAAGGAAATGGTTGCACACTCTAATTCCTCGTTGTCTTCTGCGGTGGGAAACTTGAAGGTTCCACCTTTTTCACAGGTAGCAGCAAGAGAAGCAAAGGTATAACATTGGGTAGGCTGGATTGAGCTTCCCCGAACTTAAAGAGATTGGTGAAGTCTGTGAAAAAAAACATTATCTTGGGTTTATGAGTATAGGACAGTTGGAGATCAGGACTCAGACTCTCAACTCTCCAATTCTATGCTTCAGTGTCTCCCTAATTTCTATTTCCTCCAGAAGATTATGCAGAGCTAAGCTGTCGACTTGGTTGTCATGAATTTACAGGTATGTAGAGCATTTTACAATTGTGTAACATTTTATATGTGGATAAAAGTTAAATGTGTTTCTTGTTGGAGTTCCTTCTGGTTCTATAAATATAAGGGTTTAAAATTTCTCCATCCAAAATGTTGTTTGAA
The DNA here is from genome assembly GCA_001517045.1 of Pseudotsuga menziesii. Classification (NCBI taxonomy): domain Eukaryota; kingdom Viridiplantae; phylum Streptophyta; class Pinopsida; order Pinales; family Pinaceae; genus Pseudotsuga; species Pseudotsuga menziesii. The sequence goes on from LPNX010486519.1 coordinate 71,738, forward strand.
ATTTGTAATGTATTATGCGATTATGTTTCTGCTAGACTAAGTCTCAAATACTCAATAGATGTAACCTTAAAAAACCCAGTATTTAAATGAAATCAGAACCAAAATAATGTATACTTTTCATAGTCTAGGACTACAACTTCGTTTGGGCGGAGGAGCAAGAAGAAAGATCCTTGTATTTGAGTTCCAAATCTGTCAATGTTATTTATCTATCGTGAATTGTAAACATTAGGTTGAAAGAAAGAACAATATTTGAATATAAGTGTTTGAATTGTTCCATTTTCCTTAATGAAATCCAATAGTTGAAAGGATAAAATATTTAACAATCGACACTGTAAATGTTGTAGACTCTGACCCCTTCATTCTCTTGTCATCCTTCTAATAATGGAAACAAAAAGTACAAATTGTCTACCAATATATATAAACAACGGAATCCCTCGACAGATGTTCATGAATGAGGGACTGGGACTCTAATGATCTAGCAAAGAACATAATTTCAACATCCTCTTTGTTGCAAACCTCCCAAATGTGTGTTTATGATTCCTCTTCCTTGTTGACTTTGGTAGAAAATAGACACCCAACTTGTAGTGATATTTGTTGGAGAATTTAAAGTTCTTCCTTATAGTGGACTAATAAATACTTAACCTTTTTGATAGGGCTGATAAACTCGATATAGACTGGAGGGACTATCCATAATCTACCTAAAATTGGGGATTTTCTTTGATCACTTCAAATTGGGGTATAAACTCGATATACATTGGAGGGACTATCCATAATCCACCTAAAATTGGGGCCTTTGTTTGATCACTTTGATTTGAGCATGTGGGGAGGACATGATTCAATTCTAAAAATAACTCTTGAATTTAGGGTTAATAAAAAAGTTTCTCCGTGAAAGCATTACGTATTACATTCTGGGGTTTTCTTTTAGGTAGGCCCAATCACACTTGACCAATAGAGCCACCATCAAGATGAATCAATCCTCCATTCAAAGGTCCTTCCAAATTCCAATGCCTTATTTTATCGACGACCTAACAACCGAGTACTTCAGCGGCCCGATAGAATTGTCCCTTATCTAAGTTCAATAAACTATATGATCCAGGGACCGGGAGAGTACATGGTTTACCTCACTAATTCCATGTAAATGTTGAATCACTCGGGATTTCTTCTTATTGTCATTTTTTTGAAGTTGGAACTTGAGCCTCCGATGGTTGTGATGGTGACTAAGTGTGTGGATGGAAGGTAAGACAAGAAGGCTGGTTGCTCTGGACTCCTTTTTATGACTAAAAAGAACTTTTAAGCCCACGACCTCAAGCTAGCGACGGAAAGAGTGGGTTTAGCTAGTAACAAAATCAAATTCCTATGAGACTTATATATGGCTGCTATGGCTAGGTATCCTGCTTAGGTCTCCCGGCTAGGTATCCTGGCTAGCCTTCATTTGATGGATTCTACTATTTCTTTATGGAATGGCGGATTTGAGCTCTAGGAGAGAGACACAATATACCACCACTTAGATTTAGGCCATACTACATAGTGCAACATAGAGAATGTAGCTCCATGATTTGTTCTAGTACTAATTTGCTTTTGTGTACATTTTTAAATGAAAAGAATGATTTATTTTTACATGTCAACATTGAAGGGTTCAATTTCTCACAACCCTTCAAAGTGAAATGGGACCCTACCCTTCAAATTTGATCCATGAATCTGATGAAATCACATACCCTTGGCACGTGAAGCGAAAAAGGCGCTTAAAAGAATGTACAAGTTCAGCTGAGGTTTGTTTTTAAAAAAGGACGGACTGTTCTTGACATTTTAGAGCACCAATAAAATCACTACAAATAATATAAATTTCAAATTTGATTTAAGATAAAGTATTTTTCAAGCTGCATTTAATGGAAGAACCACAAGCTATAGAATGGCTATTCATGCATCTGTCCAACCGCTGTCTTCCAAAACGTTGCATATGGTCTGATTATACTCTTAAAACCTGAACGTTGCATCTGAGGTTGAGATAGCTAAGTCTAATGTCGTGAAAAGATAGGACATAAATGTGTGTTATTTTACATTTAATTTATTAAAAATGTAAAAAAAAACTTTTGGAAATGCAAAAATGTAAATTTAAATTTTAAGTTAAAGCTTATTAATAAATAGTCAACGCATGCATCATGCCCCAACAATAATAATAAGATTCGATTCTTTGTTTATTTAAATTTCTATTTTCTTTATATAGTGCAAGAAATACTTTTAACTATCTTTTCTAAAAATAAATAGACAAAAAATTCATTTTCTTTTTCTCTTTCCTGTAATATATAAATTTTAAGAAAACTAAATCTATTTACTTAAAAAATAAAAAAAAATTGATTTAACATTACGTTGGAGTACGGGCCTATCGATGCCATGCATACCATGGACGCAAAACTGAGAAAGTAAATGTTTTTCCATGGAACATTTGTTGTATGATAATCACACCAAGAGAACCCAAAAGAGTGTTTGCGCTTTTATGCCAACATGGATTATATATATGCAAATTAAAAAGGTTCATTCATATGGCGCATTCTAAAAAAGATCATGATAATGCGAGGTTGATTGGATTGTAGTTAATTGATAAAATCGCGAAAAATTGTTAAAAGTTAAAATTTCTATACGGTTAACTTGATATTTTGTAATTTTATTTATATACATGTAGTATGTCATTCAATAAAGGTTTATTAATTTATTTTTATGGCAACTCACTTATTTTTCGCCATTATTTTGTTATTACAGATTGGCTATGCGAGTCATCCACGTGACAATGAGGTTATGGTTAAATTTGTTTGTTTTGATGTTTGATATAATTTCTAACTTGGTAATTTTTTTTGTAACTTGATGAGAACCACAATCCGAAAACTTGATTTTAATAAACTTACTTGGAAATGCCTCATTTTTTTATTTCAAATAGCCCCATTTACATTGAAGTATGCAATTCAGTGTGTTTTCAATAAGTAACTCGATATAATAAAAAAATATACAAAGCTATTTTTAATAAATAAAAATAAAAGATCTAAGTGAGGTCTACATATATGAGAATAATATATATATATATGAAAAAAAAACATAAAATTAACAAAAGTTATTAAGCAAAATTTTATATATATTATTTTATAAATTAAATATATAAATAAGAATTATTTTCTCAACTTAAGTAGGATCTAGAAGAAAGTTCTTAGTTATCAAAAATTAATATATATTACATAAAAATCAAACTAAGAGTTATTTTCAAGAAAATATTAAAATCTTGATTTAATTGAACATAACCAAATGCCCATTTTCCAAAGAATATCTATAAAAGCAAGAGCTAAGAGAGGGCATGGGATCTTTCTAGATGGGATTAGACAGGAATTCTAAACCCAGCACTTAGAGAATACACAGCCCAACTTCCAAATACCGACAACCTCATCCATGGCGTTCTAGTTTTCTCTTGCATGTTGAAGCCAACTTGGGGGGATCCGATGAAGAACCAGGAACGGTTCCGGATCAAGGTTGGGAGTGGCAGTTCAGAGGTCATCCGGTTACCGCTCCTCAAGTCAGAGTCAGAGTATTTCCTATTAATTTTGTAGTGAAATGTGTAGGGTGATAGAGCTATTACAAGCTACATATCTATAGGTAAGAGGTTTACCCTTTATCAGATTTTATTTATGCTTTTAAATATGTTTATAGGCACAGTTATCAAGATTTGTATTGAAAGTTGTAAAATCATCCTTCATTAACTTGAATAAATTTTTTTAAATGTTTTATGGTTTAGGATAGAATTTAAGATTAATTTCTTATAAGGATTGTATAATATAATGTTTCTTGGAAATTCAGTTTTTAAATAATTTTTTAATAATTTTAAAAAAATTAGTTAGTGTTGTAATAAATCAAATTGCAAGGTTACCAATGATACACATATAGAATAATATAACAATGACAGAACAAGAGACAAGAATGGTAGACATAATAACAATTTATATTACTCAATAACACATGTGGGTTTATACAATAAACCAAACCAAGTATCTATCGGGTTCTACATCCTATATATATGATTTACAAAACATTTACAATAACTACCTGTCGGTTCAACTAACCGACATGACCTATGAGGTCGACATAATATACAATTAGGTCGATTAGAGAGTTTAGTCAGCTTAGCCGGCTAGCTCCTCCAACATCTCCCCTAGCACAAAATATTTCTTTGTCCTGAAGAAATGAGGAGATGACAATCTTCTACCTTGGGTAGCCCTGTTGTTGTATTGTTCATCGTGGACGATGTTGTCTGAAAGATGGCTATTGTTGAATGCATACTTCCAAAATAGCTTCTGTGGTGATTGATAACTGATGCTAAAATTATTCCCAAGTGCGAAGTGTCTTCTGGATATCTATGGTCAAAGTGGTGAGGCTTGACAAGTTTTCTATCTTTTGATGCATATCTATGTTGAGCATATTGGCGATATCGGTCCCATTTTTTTTCTTTTTTTTCAGCAGCAAGCAGTCGTTGCATTTATGGTTGGATCTCGTCGAGACTGATAATGATAGGTCCGGCTTGGCTAATCCATTGATGCTCTTGTTTTTATAATTTTTCTAATTTAGTCATTTCTAACACGAGCTGATCATGAATTGTTTGTGTCATTGCTTTAGTGCTTGATTGTCGGCATTGAAGTGAACTGGCGAGTTCACGAGTCTTCTGCATTTGTTCAAACACCTGTCCATTATGTGTGTACCATTTTCGCAATACCTCTGTTGTTACTATGGATTCTGTAATGTACTCGTCCAACATATTGTGAGTTGCTGAGAATGTTGTAAATTGCTTTCTCAGAAGAATAGTGGTCTCTTCTTCTTGCTCCTGTAGTCTTTCCTGCATCTCTTGTTGAAAGTTTGACATGACACTTTCAAAAAGTCGGTAGGCTTTGTCAAGGGGTTTATCAGTGTCGATCCCTTCTGGAATTGTAATAAATTTTTTGTCAAGTTTTTTCATTTGGTTAGAAGTCATGTATGCTCTGTATTTATTTGCTTCAATTGCTCTTTAATTTTCTCTCATCTAATTCTAGACTCTTTATTGATAGCATCGGCCAATAGGTCTAGTTCTTCTTCTTTGTCTTTTTGGGTATCGACTACCATTGTAGAACCGAGTTGAACTAGATGAATCACTGAAGGTGTCTACTGTTGGGACTTATGTAGTTGTCATTATTTCTCCTTTTATTGTTTCTTTTTCTCTTTTCTTTCTTTTCTTCTTCTTTTCCCCTGTTCTCTAGCTTGTCTGTTGGCTTCTTGGGTCGGTAGACTTTCTACTGGTGCATTCGGAAACTGTTCAGGGGGTTCAATGGTATGAATAAGACTTGGTTGACGGATTTCAGGTGGGGTAGTGTGAGGTGTTGACTGTACAGGGGGTCGTGTAGGAGAAGGGAGAGGTGGTGGTTGCTCAGAAGTTGATGGATTTGTGATTGGGATGGGACTTGTCTATAAGGGATTATCGACAGTTTCCTCTGTATCGTCAAGATATCCAGACTCAACAAAGTCGATGTTTTCAATAATTTTTTCACTGAATTCTGCATTCTTGATGGTGTTGATATTTTCGACAACTTCTCCTGATTCATTAGGTTCGGTTATTTCTTCAACGAGGTTATTGTCGGCGGGTTCAAGGAATAGAGGGGTTTCGATGGGTTGGGGCTTGAATGAAGAAATTTTCTCTGTGACAATATTGTTGGTTAAATCAAGATTTATTTGGATAATGGACTTGGTATACTCAATAATTTTTGTGTCTGCTATGGATGGTTGTGGATGGTCAGGGTTCTCGAGTGCAGATAAAGTACCTTGTGGTGCAGATGTGGTTATAAATGGTTTTGTTATGACCATCTTCTACAGGCCAGGAAGGATGGATGGTAACTGGTTTATAAATTCATGTAGCTCATTATCTTTTTGAAGTCTGGCGTGAAGTGGTTCGAGTAATGCCTCTACATATGTATGTGTGGTGGTAAGTGGTATGGTGGAAGTCAAAGTCGGTATGGACTCTTCTTCAATTTGGGTTGGAGTCGGAGGTGGTGGAGTTTGAGTGAGGTCGACAGAAGGTGGAGTAATGACTTTTGCTTTCTTCTGACTTGTCTGCTCTTATTGCTCCTCCTTTATGATGAACTTGTGGAACTGTTCATCAACTGGTATCTTATTCTTTTTGGCATCCTCAAGGATGTGAGTTGCGCTATCATACAACTCCAAATGATCCTCTTCGGTTGGTTCTTGGAGTATAAGTTTGTGCTTCCCCTTTCCTTTCACCGTAATCTTCCTTTTCTATCGAGCTTTGAATAGCTCTTCTACTATCGAATAAATATCTTCTTTTGTCATTGCATACTCAAGAAGAGGGGTATCATATTGGGTACTTTCATCTGTATGTTCTGCTTCCTCCTATGGCTATTGTGTATCTACTATGGCAACCCCCAATGGGTTAATTTCACCAGTGTTGTTATGGTCCAAAGTAAATGTGCTTATATGAAGTTGTACCTCATAATTCTCTTCTTTCTTTGAGTCAGTTAGAGGGTCGACTACCAATTGGTCGACTTTGTTCGCTATCGGTGGTATGTCTAACTTAGTGTTATGATGTCAATTGAGTTCTGCGAATATCACCTCGACTGAATGATAGTAGTTGAGTGCTTGGGCATTTCCTCTAGCTCCTTGCAGATACCAGAACGATGTATGGTCTAACTCCAACTGAATGTGGGACATTGGTGGTAGGCGTATTTGGATATTTTGAGGTACCCTCCATCTAATAGTTTTTATTTTTAGTGCCCAGAACCAATTGTCTAACCAAATTTTGGCTATGGTCAATCCCAGTCAACTATTGGATGGTGTGAAAGCTCTTTCCACATTCTGACTCGACTTGGTTCATTAAACTGTTTATCTTCGATTGGTCGAAGATGGTACATAACAATCCAGATAATTAGTGAAGGATACCAGATTTGGGTGACCTCATCCTAGAATTTGACGTGTATGTGCTTAATTATTTCATCCAAATATTCTTCCCAACGGTAGAGTTTCGCTTTGGTTGACATTTTCTGTACTGACTCTAACATGTCGAGCTTCAAGTCAGAACCTCTTCCCGTGCTCATTAATGCTATAGAAATAATTTTTGCAGCTATCTTTGGTGTTTCATATTTGATGTGATTGATCATCAGCTCTTTTGAATTCTTCTCAGATGTTGCACATGTGAAATATTCTACTAGGCTTGTATTTTTTTTTAATATTTCTATTGTGCCAATATTGCTGCCGATGCTTTTGGATTTTCTAGTGTTGCATTGCAATTAGTCAATGCTATTCCAATTTACACAGTTTTGTTAATCGTTCTTTTCTATCCTTTTTGACATCTATGTGCAATATGTCGGTGATTATAGGTTCATGTTGTCTAAAGTGTAAAGGAACGACTAGTTGCTATCCATAGACAACTCAAAATGGTGTCTGATCCGTCGACCGTTAATACGTCGTCCTGTATTCCCATAAGACAGCATTGATTTTTTCGTCCCAATCATCTTTGTCAGTATTACATATTTTTGTTAGTCCTTTGGTTAGTGTTTTATTAAAATATTCAATTACACCATTAGATTGAGGATGATATGTTGTACTCTTTCGGTGGTCGATCATAAATAGTTTTGTTAAGGTTGTGATAGTTTTTTTAACAAAGTGTGATCCCTGATCACTAATCAAGGTCAACAGACATCCAAATCTAGTGGCGATAATCCCATAGATGAATTTTGCGGCTATCTCACTTGAGTAGGTTTCGATAAGTTTTGCTTCTACCCACTTAGTGACATATTCGATTGCTGTAATAATATATCATGCTCCTGTTCATCTAGTTGGTATTGAAAATGGTCCTATAAAGTCGATCGCCCAAATTTCAAATGTTAAACTTGGATTTACGAATATTAAAGGCATTTCCGTACTTTGTAGAGGCTGACCTAATCATTGGTATCGGTCACATTTGCTTACAAATCTTAGACAATATTGGTATAATGTCGACCACCACAACCCTGACTGTTGGATTTTATTAGCTGTTGTGTCGGCCTGAAAATGTCCTCCAGATGGACCATAATGTTCTTCGTGCATTATATTTTTTTCCCTGATCGAGAACACATTGTCGTAATACATCATCGAGCCCTAGTTTGTAAAGGAATATGTTTGTTATGGTATATTGTGCGGCTTTCATCGGTAGGATATTTTTCTTTTTATCATTCATTCCTTGAGGTGCTCGTCCTTCCTCTAAGAATTGAGAAATATCCGCTAAGTCAGGAGGTACGGATTCAATTCAAAATAGATGTGCATTTGGAAAGTCGTCTTGGATTTTAGTCGGATCTTCCCCTATGTCTATTCTTGATAAATGGTTGGGTCTGACATTTGTTTTTCATAGGTGAACTACAACTTCCAACTTGTTGGTTGTTTTATTGTCTTAATTAATTCACGAAATATTTAATTATCTACCGAGGTTTGTAAACTTACAGTTGACACAAAATATATGCGAAGGTAGAAAGGTTCCTAAGGTGTCATGGAAATATTTCAACAAAGAAAATATTGAAAGATATTTCAAAATGAAAAACCGAGTCAAACTCTAGAATTTTAACTACTAAGGTAATTAGACTGGGATAAGACTACTATATTAGAGCAGTATCAAGCTATACTGCTCTATTCTATTAACCGTGAACTATGTATTTATAAATAATATTATTCTAAGAAGGTAAACTACTCTTTTACTGTGTAATTAATTAATTAATTATTCTGCTTCTTAATCTGTGAATGAGAAAGGCTAAAACGGATCCAGAGCTCTTACTATATGAACACAAGAGACTATATTATTTGAGACAATATTACAACTACTTAATAACTAAACTATACATGTGATTTGACAGATATACAGTGATTAAACTAACTTATCTAGTTCCATTCTCCTTAAGTATTATGAGGATATGCATCCATTGTGATCGAAACTAGAGAAGGAGGTGTATCAAAATGGCTTTCAAAAGAAATAAAGAAAATAATTGGGATTAGGTCTAATTTAACTTCTAGAAATAAATGTAAACTAATGAGTGTCCAAATAGAAGTAATAGTAAACATTTTGACTTATTCCATAAGCAAATGACTCTAAAGAGATGTTATGAACAACCAATCTATCAATTAAGAAATGGGATTCTTTTAACGGACCATTTGAAATTAAAGGTATATTATTCACATGAAACAACTATAATTAGGAAGCAACTAGAAAACTTAATAAAAACAAGTATAAAACGTAATAAAGATATTTTGTTTTCTAAATCTAAATCTATTCTCTTGAAATATTTAGTACTTATAAAGTAAGGAGGACAAGTCTTATGCTAGAGACTTTTAAAATCTAATATGCCTTTTAGACAATAGAATTGGTAACTTAAACCCTAAATTCAATTAAATAAAATTGAAGAAGCTCAACTAAGGATACAATTGACAAATCCTTCAACAGAAACAAATGAAGAAATCAATCCTGGATGCGGGTGACGAGTCCGATGATCGACGACACGTCCTGCCTCAGCCTCTGCACCTAGTGCGTGGTGACCATCAATATCTCGGCCCGTCCATCAACCTCGACTCTACAAGCCTCTAGAACCTTTGACATCCATTGAGGGTGAGAGAAGCCCTTCTTGTCACTTCGGCACCTGCGACATGGGCTAGCGATGACCTGTTTTCCTCATAGCCTTCATGGATCTGCAGCAAAATTCGTTGCGTGTTGGTACCATGGCAGGGGGGAAGGTGGATATGAATGCCATGGAAAATCATTTTGACAATTTGTGTAGTCTCCACTTGGCTCTGAAAATTGATGGGCTCTCTATGCGTCTGGTGGCTCTCGGGTTTGTTTTCTTCATCATCTCTCAGTCTATTAATTTTCACAAGTGGGTTTCCATGTCACGTCAAAGAGGTGCACCAAGAAGGGAAATCTTGGGCAGAGGCAAAGACCAACGTGGTTGTAGCCTCCAAGTCATGGCTGACTATGAACCCCACATCTATTCTCTGGTTCGCATCCTCATGGAATCCTGGGAAGGGCGAGAACTAAATCAAAAGCTAAAAATAGGTTAGGATGGTAGCCAGATAAACCATTGTTGGCTCATGAAGAACATGTTATGCAATTTGGTCGAATACATGCTCAACAATTGGTCCGAAGCTCACAACTCCATCCTTGCCATGAAAACCAGAATTGCTGAGATAGATGGTCAGCTCATGGCCATTGATAACTCATTTTCATGGAAGGGAATTGCAGGAATTTCAATGCATGGTGGTCTAAATGGTGGAGACCATGATAGGGGAGGAGGTGGCAATGGAAGTGCAACTGGGGGAATGTTTCTCTCTAGTTGTGGGGGAGGTGGAAGTGGGAGCATGACAGGGTGCACAATGATGACTCCTCATGCTCCGCCTTTCCCCATCCCCTCGATGATTGAGCCTCTCTTCAAACGCTTGAAGAAAATTTCCAGCCAGAAACCTGATCAGTAACAACAACTAGTGCAACTGGCTCAGGAAGCCGCCACCAACTCGCCCACCCAATCGTAGGAAGAACGATGGGCCTGCCCCATCATCGAATAAATTCCACCATCCTAACGTTCATGGTTTGCAGAAGCTAAAAAGACCTTTTGTCCCAGGCTTCAGTTTTGCAATTTTTTTATCAAGCCTATCCATGGTTGTCTTTAAATTTGAACTCTGTATCTATGTCTTTTATCTATGTTTATGTCTGGAAACTATATCCGGGACTATGTCTATGTCTCTATCTTCTTTAAATTTGAACTCAGTGTCTATATTGATGTCTATGTCTCAGTCCCTCAGTCTCTGTAGATGGCCCTCAATTTTGGCCATGTTGACTTTTGTTTATTTTGCCTCTGTATTTTCATAGAAATGTGCAACTTACAAAAAAAACAAATGAAGAAATCAGAGATAGAGGATACACAATCCAAAATTAACCTAAGATAAAGGTCACAAAGGATAAGAGTAATTATAGAACTTGATAGATATTTATATTATTTAAAATAAGGTCCTAGCTAGACATATATAGTTACTGTTCAATTGCAAAAAATGATGTATTTTCAAAAATAAGAATACTGCACTTGAAATAAGCATAAAACAAAATAGAAAATATTAAAGGCTGAACGCAGGTCTGGATGACAGTTTGGACAGACAGTCCGAATGATAGCCTGAATGGGAAAAACAATGCAAATTACGAAACAAATAACCTAAATGATCTTAATATCAATTGACTTATGATGAGTATGATATTGCAAGGTAAATGAAAGAGTGACTAAGTTTATTTTAACAATTAAAACAACAGAAGAATAAGAGTAACTTACACTAATTAAAAGAGATTATTTCCTATTATTTAACAAGTCCAATGAAAGATAACTGTAGATAATCTACAACTAAACAAGAATTGATAAAATTGGATCTAGCTAAGAGCTGAGCCTAAGATATTAGATTAATCAAATTCTATCTAATTGCAATTATAAAACTAAGAAACAAACTGAAATAAAACTGGAAACAATTATTGCGCAGCCATCCACTTGCGATTCTGGAAATGAAAGTTATTTTAATAGCATAGTATAATATATAACTTACAACAAACACATATTACAGAAGACAAGGAAATGATAAGTATTGATTTACAATAGAACTGAACTAACATAGACTGGAAATATAAATTACTTAGCCGCAAGATCGAAAATATTGATGGGTTCCTTCTCTTGCGAGCTTGGTTGCTCCCACAATGGTCTCCTCGGTTACCGAAAAAAGGATATAACCAACCCTGGCCATCTTACCATCAAACCATTTCGTAAATAATATCGAAATATCCTCGTCATATCCCTGCAAAAGGTGGAGAAATGGATTCCATCCTGCTCGAAAGAAAATCTCCTGGCATTCCTGAAAATCCGGAATCTAGAACAAGTCCTGATAGTTTTCAGGCTCGAGACAGTTAGGCATTGTTCAAACAGGGGTGAAAAATGCAGAGGTTGCAAGAAATGGCGTTTGAATATCTCTGCAAAGACGAAGGTAAATGAGGACAAGGGTAAATATCGCGGGTTTAAAACGTAATCTGTCTAAGCGCTTGAATAATCATAAGACCGTGGTTCGCACGCTCGACCAATCACACTATGGCTCGATTCTTTGAATCGTGTGTCATCATACGGACACATGTGTTGATGAATTCATAAGGTTTTGATATATTCAACCATGTCCAAATTAAACTTTGGACAGGTTGAATGATTTATCTATTACGGAATCCATAAAGATGCATTTAAAACCATAATAATTCTAGTCAATAAGGTGATAGGACTTTGACGACTTCCACGTGTGATTTGATGAGAGGACAAGGCAAATGATGGTCAAAAAGATCCTTAAAATTATAATATATCAAGATAGAGTCAAACGATTTCATATCATATCAAAATCATAATCAAAATCATGGGCTCAGCTGAGTCTTAATAAAATCATAATGCATTTGTAAGCATGTGAATGAGGCCTAATAATTATGGATATGATGCAACTAATTAAACTCTTTTCCCATGAAAATCAAAAGGATTTGAAGTTTTGACATTATGCCGTTATAATGCTATAATTTTCATTCAAATCGTCATTTGGCATTCCATTCAAACTGGAATTCGGCCCTTCATATGGACCTTTTGTTCAAAAATACGCTTTACTAGATATTATTGCGGCTAATTATGCAGTAAAATTTTTGGGTTGTAAGCATGCAATATGATGATGTAAACCAACTTTATTAAACCTTTATTGCATTGTCCCTCATGGATTAAAATAGTATTTCTCTACTTGCATTATCCTGAAAACATCTAAACTTTTGTCAGAAATAAACAGAACTTTCTATCAACATTCAGAAAGTAAAAATAGTTCTAATCTTCCCCCAAACCAAAAATATGGCATGTCCTCAAGCCATTAAAGAAAAATTGACTGAGTTCCAAATAATATAACAAATAGTTCTAAAATGCTGCTATTATTTTAGTAAGAAAAAGAAATACTAACTAGTAAATGGAGATGATTCAGATATTTATTTCCATCAAGAATAATAGTACTTAAGAAGATCATACAAATAATGAGAATATACTTGATGCGAAAAATGCCATAGGAAAAACTAGTCATCCATGCCTCATTTAAGGATATCTTGTCATCCAAAGAATAGTTTAAGTTCACCCTAGAGTTTGTGAGATTTCTATAGATATGGGTCCCATTTCTAGAATAATTATATCCTAGGTATTATTGAATTAGATGATAGAGGCCAAGTCCAACTTATAGCCATTTTCTAATGACATAATGAAGAATTGGCCTAAACATGTATTGTTCTTTTTCTTTTTTGTTTGTTTTTTTTATGAACCATGTGCATAGTAATGCATTAACCAGATATATTTTACCCGATATTGCCCCACTTCCAGTAGGCATGTTTAGTACCCCAATGGGTTTATCTTGGAACCATGCAAGCATAGCCCTGCTGCCAGCGAGCCTGTTCAATACCCTGACAAGTTTACTTGCACTTACCATGATTCCTTGTTTAAAGATGTTACATAGCATGGACCCGCTGCCAGCAAACCTGTTCAGTAATCTGACGGGTTTGCTTCGTATAAAGTTTTTTTTTAACATGTGGAAGTCGGTTGGTACTTAGAGCGAGTTAAGCCTGCTAAACACATAATTCATATTTTTGAAAGCGAACCTTATAAGTAAAGAAAAATTTACAATGGCATAAATTATAGATCATGTCAAAAGATAATAACTTAAAGCTGCTCCTGGACTTTTCAATCTATCTTCTTCATAAAAGAGAAGTAATGTTCCCCAAAAGCAAGAATTTCACTTATTCTTGAGTTTTCTCAAAAATCCTTAAGAGACACGTCTTGATAATGAGTACATGATGAACTAGTAGTCCTTAGGTGTAAAATAGAACTTTGAATCACATGATGATTAAAATAGGTCTTAACCAACTGTTTCAATGATAAGTTTGAAATGTGCATATCTGAATCAAATGCCATAAAACCATAAGGAATCATCGAAGAAAGTGGGTAGGAATGATATAGAGAACATTTTAATTTCATTATAAATCATTTTTTCTTATAATGAGTTCTTAGAGCATTTCCGTTTTTAGGAAGCATTTCATGAGCTGATAAGAAAGACAAGGTTCTTGTAATCAAACTGCAAAACAAATTATTAGATGATTCAGATTTTATTCGCAACAAAAACATATGCATCAAGAAAAAATCATATAAATTTTATCAAAGTTTAGATAAAGGAAAAGAGCCTTCCTGTTTTATTTGACAAAATTCCATAAGCTGATTATACAACCAAATTCCCCGCATGAATGTAGTAAGCTTATCAAAAATGAATTTTATTTATTAAAGAAATAAAGATATATTTACATATGTACATAAAAACAACACAAAATGATTTAAGAATTAGGAGCAGGAGGAATGAATTCCTCTTCAACCAGCTCCATTTCCTTTTGTTGTAAGACATTCTTCACAAAATATTGTCTGGATATTAGTTGATGATAAATTCTAAACCTGTGTCCATTTACGACAAAGGAATTTTGTGAATCATCAATTGTCTTAATCTCTACTGACCCATTATCGAAGGCTGTAACTACCTCATATGGACCCATCCAACGGGTAGTTGATTTTCCTTTGAAATTTGTATACCTTGAGTCGAATAGTAATGCCCAATCCCTGGTATTAAACTGCTTCTGTTTAATAATTTATCATGCCATTTATTTCATTGATTTTGTATTAACATTGTTCTTTGGAGTGCATCTTTCCTAATCTCATCTAATTCATTAATCTGTAAAATTTGTTGTTTCTGTGCCTCTTCCAAATCCATACCTAATTGTACAGCCATACGAAAAGTCTTAACTTGGAATTCAATCGGTAAAAGGACTTGTTTTCCCTATACTAACTCATAGGGTGTATGTCCAGTAGTGTTTCTCCAAGTTATTATATAGGCCCACAAAGCCTCTAGGAGTCTATCTGCCCAATCCTTATGATGTAGCTGAATAGTTTTGGTTAAGATAGCTTCCAATACCTTATTGGTTGATTCTACTTGGCCATTAGCTTGTGGATGGTATGGTGAGGATTTGCAATGTCAAATATTATATCTCATGGTAAGTTATTTCATTAATTTAGAGGTGAATTGAGAACCTTTGTCAGTGACCATTTCTCTTGGCACACCAAACCGAGTAAATATCTCTTCATATATAAATTCTACCACAGATTTTTCTGTAGCCCGGAACAAAGCTTTAGCTTCTACCCATTTGGTGATATAATATGTGCAAACCAGGATGTATTTCTTCTTGTGGGACATGGGACTCGATTGGTCCTACAAAATCAAGAGCCCACTTCTCAAAAGGCTCAATCATGACTTGAGGCTGTAAAGGCATCTTGTCCGATGACGTAGGTATACCCATTCTTTGGTAACTGTCACATCCTTTAACATACCTAGAAGCATACTTAAAAATGCTTGGCCAGTAATAACCGGAATGCAACACTTTGTTGTTGTCCTCTTGTCAGAAAAGTGTCCTCCACATGACCCATCATGGCATGCAGGGAGGATTTTTGTCATCTCGTACTCCTGTACATATCGTCTAATAATAAGATCTGGGCCAGTACGAAAAAGGTCATTATCAACCCAAGAGTAAATAGAACTCTGGATGATAATATATATATTTTGGAAGCTAACTCAATTTCCTACATTTCATCTTCTTACACCATATTATAATTCATTATGGAAGTGCCTCAAATCATTCCTCCAAGTCAATAAATAGTTTTGTTTCCATGTCTGCATTTCCACTAACAAGGTACCAGATACCATGACGAACTTTCACAACCCTTCCATTCATTTTTTTATTAAATGAAAATAATGTTTTTTTATATATATTCATATCCAAATTTTATTTTCTTTATTGTTCAACTATTAAACCAAGTATTAAGAAATTAAAATTAAATTATAAATTTTCACAAAAAAAAATCAATTTATTTTTTGAAAAGAAAAAAGATACCCTATTTTTTTTTTAATAAAGTAATTCAAATACTAATGATATGCTTAGACACAAAGTAATTTTCATAAAAATATTTAAAAACATTCGGCTAAGTTGATGTTATATATAATAATATAAAATATCAAACTTCCTCTGAAAAAAAAAATATCGAACTATAAGATTGAATGAAAATGCACATTAATGTAGCGAATGAATAATGCATTAGAACACAAATGACACGAGGCCTCCACCAAAAGGAACTCCGACCAACCCAAGCCATGCTAAACAAGAATGCAAGAAAACCCAAACACTATAATACTATTTAATTTAGGCCTTAAACCAAAACCAAACTCCACCAGACTAGTAATAATAAAAATGTCAAACTTAACGCTAACCTTAATGTGCAGAGTAAACACAGAATGCACAAAAACCTTTCAAATTGCACTAGGAAAAAAAAGAGAGCAAACCTCAATCAAATTCGTACAGAAACACCCATTGTCAATAACATCCACATGAATAGTTAAAAAACAAAATTAAATTAGAACAAACTGAAACCATGACAATTTTTTTCCGTGCTCGAATAAACACTCCACTCAAACCCACCTCTTCAAAGCCAAAACCCATTGTAAACGCTACACAATAAACCTACTCCACACGCATTATATAGATATAGATATATATATAACAAATACCATATATATGTAATTAAAATTTAAACATTAAAAAACATACCTAATGAAATAGCCACTTAAGCAAAAAAAAGGCGAGCGGAATGAAATCTAGTGAGTAGTTGTGCATATATTAACGTAAAGGCGACCAAGAGATAGGGGTTGAGAATCATAGTTCCCATTCTCAAAGCAAACTAGAATTAATATAAATATTGATCATCATCATCAATATGCAAAATGGTAAATAGAAGATTATTGGATAGAAGTGCATGTGGTGCAAAGTTAAAGCCGTTCAAATTTGGTATGGAACATGGTGTGATAATGTAATAGATTACTTTGCTTATTAGTATTCAAATTAATGTAAGTGCATTGGGTTCAATCTATTTTGGTTATTATATGTATGTAATCTTTAGAAACATGAATTTTTAGGTTATATATGAATTTTTAGGTTCAGAACGTACTTCTTCGGAGTACTGTTCTCTGGTCTTTGTTTAATAGTTTGTCATGGATGGATGTCACGTTTCTTTGGACTTTGAATGCTAGCTTTTCTCGAAGTATGTCTTTAAGAATGACTAAACATCTGGGGCGTACACCTCCGAAGGGTCGACCTCCCGTCTTGTCATCTCGGGATGATGTTACTAGGGTTAGAGTTGATGGATCCGAATGTGGTTTTGTTACTGCGCTTGAGAGAGAGACGGTGATTGTGGTGTCTGAGCAATTGGGATGTTCGTCTCTGTGTTCAGATGGAGGTAAGACAAGGGAGGGTCTTTTTCTTCGGAGTACTGATGAAAGGATGCGAGCAGCTCTTGATGGCTCTAATCAGGTGCATGTGATTGAGACCGTGAATGTGATGGACCCTATGGATCCTGAGATTATGGGTTGTCCGTCTTTGATACTAGTTAGTGGTCAGGCGGGGAAGAATTTTTCATCAAGGGTTGATGATGTCAGGGTTAACTCTGTTCACTGTGATTTTGCACCTGTGTTTAGGGATGAGTCGGTGAAGAATGGGCTGGAACCAGTGGTGGTTGATGGTTTTATGGATTGTCCATGTTTGAGTCCAGTAGGTGGTTTGCTTGTGGGGGAAGAACCTAGTTCTGATGGGAAATGTCACGGGCAGTTCGCGGCTATTTCTACATGGCTGGAACCAGAGTCTTTTGATAATGGGTTTCTTGAGCCTGTGGATGATTCCGTTGATTCTGTTGTTTTGAAGCCGTTTCTTTCAGAATGTTTCAGAGTCGCTCCTTCTGTTGATGATTCTAGGTATGCTTTGAAGCTTGTTTCCTTGGATGCGGATCTCGACTTTGAGGGTTTTTCTGTTGGTGGTTTGTCAAATTTTGTGGATGGATTCCATAAGAAGAGGTCTCGATAAACTATAAAAAAAATGGTAAGCCTGTATTGATGACGGTCGGGGAAGACATAGGGTTAAACGACATTGTTCTGACCCATACCACGACTCTGGTGGGTCGTTTTAATGGTCGTAAATTTAACTCTGTGGGAGTTAAGAACTGGGTGTATGTGACTTGGAAGGAGCATGTGGGTTTGTGCCTTGAGGTTTTTCTACTTCCTAGGGGCTGGATAGCTCTCAAATTTGTCTCGGAAGGTGATGCGGCTGCAGTCCTTAATGGGGTTTGGCAATGGGACAATGTGGGACTACTGCTGAAGTGATGGCCTCCGCTCTTCGATCCGAGGTGTGAAAGGTATGATCTTTTACCAATTTGGGTTAAATTACCCAACTTTCCATTTGAGTTTTGGTCTATGGATTTTTTCAAACTTATCGGGAATATGTTGGGGTCCCATCTGGAGACAGACCTATCTTTTCTTGATACGGGTGTCTGCTGTTTGGGTAGGGTTTTGGTTCTCCTTGATCTGAGGCATGGCCTTGCTGCGGATTTGGTGATTAAATGGGGGGATAAATTTTTTTGCCAACCACTGAATTATTTGGGTCTTCCTTTTCGGTGTAATTGGTACCATGCCTATGGGCATTTGATCCCTGATTGTTCCTTACCATTTTTAAAAAACCATAAGTCTGTCCCTAAACCAAAACTAGTTTGGACAATTAAGAACAATGGGGATAAATCCTGCGATTTTCCTGTTGTTGTGAAGGATATTGGGATGGGTGATATTACTAGGAAACAATTGGATCATGTGGATGTTCTTTATCATCAGACAGATATTTTGGACTCCCTTAAACCTCTTTGTATTTCTTCTACTTCGAATTCGGTGGCTCCTTCTGGTTTGTTTAATTTTATGGGGAAGTGTGTGATGGATGTGTCTTCCTGTAAATAGTCTTCTATTTTTGCTTTGGGCATTCTAGGTTTTGTTTCCCCTCCTAAAACTAAATTTGTGTCTAGAAGGGGTTATTTTCTTCGATCCTGCTCGAAGGAAAGTATGGAGATGTTTGATAAGGATCGAGATCTAGGGAGGTCTTACAAGGTTTCTGATACTTATCCTCCTGTGTTTTCTGATCTTTTATTTGTTCCTGAGCCACTTTGAGAAGTGGATGCCTCTTTAGTAGTTCTTTGATGATTATTATGACCCTAAATTGGCGGGGGTTGGCTAGTAACCCTAAAAAAGTAGCGGTCAGGAGGTTGATTGATGAGCAGGGTGTTGATGTTTTATTTCTGCAAGAAACTATGGGTGACGTAGTCATTTTGGTGGGTGAATTGGAAACTATGCTAAAGGAGTGGAAATTTGTTTCAGTAGATGCAAAAGGAAAATCTGGTGGATTATTACTGGGTTGGAGATTTCGTCAGTTCCATTTGATGAATGCATGGGCGGTGTGTTCGAGTCTTTGTGTTCGGCTCTACTCTATAGAGCTCAAATTGGATTTTTGTTTTGTTAATGTTTATGGAACTTATGTTAACAGGGAATCTTTCTGGAACAACTTGTTTTGCCTGGAGTGTTTATCCTGTAATAATTTGATCCTTGGGAGGGATTTGAATTATTCGGTGGGATTCTCTGAAATTTGGGGTACAAAAGCTAAAGTGGACTCATTATCTGATTATTTTGTCAGGATGATGGATGGGTTTTGTTTGGTGGATTTAGTTCCATCTGGTATCCTGCCTACTTGGACTAATCGTAGGGTTGGATGTGAAAACATTTGTAAGAGACTGGATCGTATGCTTATTTCAGCAAATCTGCTGGACTCTAATATGCATTTTAGGCAGTGGGTTGGCTGTGGGGGGATTCAGACCATCAGCCTATTTTTTTGCATGTTTTGAATGATGATATAAGGCAGCGCAGTCCCTTTAAGTTCAATGCCAATTGGTTGGCGAATGATGGTTTTGTTTCTTTATTGAAGAATTCCTGGAAAGTTTTTAATGGAAGTTTAGGTTTATCTTATGCTTCTCAATTTGCTATGAACCTTAAGACCATCAAGGAGGTTTCTATTTCATGGTCTGTTAAAAAAATATCATAGGATCTGAAGGATCTTGTTGATATTGAATTTTTATTGGCTAAAGCTTTTGATAAGCCCTGTTGTGGTTTTTCAACTGAAGTTGATAAATTTTTCCTGGTTGAACTTGAATCTAAGAAGAGGAATATTTTATGTGAGCGTGAACAGGAGGCTAGACTCAAAATCAGGGCCTTATGGCTTCTCTGTGGGGATGATAACACTCCTTTTTTCCACAAATATGTGACTTATAGGAAAGATATCAACTCTATTTGGAGGATTTTGGATGATGAAGGTAACTTGGTTGAAGGTTTTGAGTCTATATCCAGGGTGGGGGTTCAACATTAAACCTTGATTCAAGAGGATAAAGATCTTCACTTACCTGAAATTGTGAAGAGTGCTGGCTTATTTCCAACTTCTATTAATGAGGAGGATAATGAAGGGATTATGAAGAATGTTACTTTGGGGGAAATTCAGTCTATTTTAGATTTGAGTAAGAGTGATAAAAGTCCTAGACTGGATGGGATTCCTGTTGAAGTTTATAGATCTCTTTTTGATATTATGGGGGAGGATCTTCTTAGGGTGATTGAATATTCACGGATAAGTGGCAAAATTCATGTTGTTTTAAATTCTACTTTTATTGATTTGATACCTAAGACTCATAATCCTAAAAAATTTGATGACTTTAGACCTATATCATTGTGCAATTACATTTATAATATTATCAATAAGATCTTATCTACCCGGATTATTAAGGTCTTGGGTCATTATATTTCGGAAGAACAGTTTGGTTTTTTGCTTGGTAGGCAGATTCATTATGCTATTGGGGTTATTTAGGAAGGCATGCATTCCATTCACAGTAAAGGTTTAAAATCAGTAGTATTAAAAATTGATCTTTCTAAGGCCTATGACCGGGTTAGCTGGACTTACTTGCGGGTCATTCTTTTGAAAATGGATTTTGTAGGGTCCTTCATTGCCTAGGTTATGAGCAGTATGTCCTCTATTTCATTTGCCTTGATTGTTAATGGGGCGGCTTCACCTTTCTTTAAATCTGGTAGGGGGCTCAGACAAGGATGTCCTTTAGCACCCTTACTTTTCCTTATTGTTGTTGAAGGTTTAGGCAGAGCTCTCCTGTTTGTCAAAGATTGTGGTCTTTATCATGGAATTACCTTTGGTAATGATATCTCTTTATCTCATGTATTATTTGTGGATGACATAGTAATGGTTACTGATGGTACAAAGAAATCATTATCCACTTTATATGAGGTTTTAATGATTTTTTGTAAGGCTTCTGCGAGGAAGATAAATGAGGAAAAAATTGTTTTGTACTTTTCTAAACTGGATGAGTTTGAGCTTATTACTATTCAGAATATTTTTACTTTTTTTGTTGGAAAAATTGAGAATGGCATGAAGTACCTCGGTTTTCATCTGAAATGTTGCAGATATCTTCTCAAGGATTAGGATTGGCTGATTGCCAAAGTGGAAAGAAGGATTAGAAATTGGAGTTTTCGGTGGTTGTCTAAGGGAGGTAAGTTAATCCTTATTAAAGTTGTTCTTGAGGCAATTCCGGTTTTCTAGATGTAATTTTGGATTCCTTTGGGTATATTAGAGAAGATCAGAAAGTTATGTTTCAAATTCCTTTGGTCTGGTAATAAGGAATCTTCTGGGTTACTTTGGACCTCATGGAAGACTTTGGCTTGTCCTAAGTCTCTGGGGGGTTGGGGGCTGAAAAGTCCTGTTATTTTTGCAAAATCCCTTACTGCAAAGAGTGTGTGGAATGTCATCAATGGTTCGGGCTTGTGGGTTCATATTGTTTTGCAGAAATATGTTCATCCAATGTATTTATTGGATTGGATTAGGTCTTCTGTCAAACAGAAAAGAAGTATGTCCATATGTTGGAAATCGGTTCTATGGTATTTTGATATTATTGGTAATAATATTGTATGGAAGATTGGGTCTGGTGCAACAGTTCACCTTGGTCTTGATCCGTGGGTGGGATGTAAGTGGAGACACCATTTACCTCCACTTATTATTGAGAAACTTCATTCTTATGGTTTCTTCTCTTTAAAATACATTGGGACTCTTGGGTTGACTTGTCTTTTGGAACAGAGTTGGCTATCAGCTGAACAACTTGGGTTGGTTGATTAACATGATGTGATTGTTTGGAAGGGATAACTTGCCATTCTTAAAGGTAGTCACGTGAGACTTTCAAATGATTCTGATGTGCTGGTTTGGAGCTTGTCCAAATCTAGAAAGTATTCACCTAAAGAAGGGTATGCACAGTTACTGTTAAACATAAATATGATGGGATATTCCTGGTGGTGGAAAGTACTATGGAAGTTTAAGTGCCCACTAAAGGCAAAATTATTTTCCTGGTTCCTGCTTTCTGATAAGGCACTTACATGGGATATCATTGTTAGAAAAGGGAGGGAAGGTCCTGGCAGATGTTACCTCTGTAAAGTAGATGTTGAGTCTAATCTTCATATTGTTGTGGCATGCCACTTTTCTCAGTGTGTTTGGAGGTATTTGAAGGAAAAATTAAAAATCTATAATCTTTGGAGTGGGGATTCAGTAAGTGAGTGTTTGAAGACGTGGTGTATCAATAGGGAGGTCAAGCATATTAAATCTTTACCTATAATAGCTTTGTGGTTTATCTGGAAAGCTAGAAATTTGAGCTGCTTTGAAGATACACTTTTATCACCTTCTCAGGTAGCCACTTTCAGCTTGGGATTGTTGAAATCATTTCCACTGGATAATTTGGAGGTCAAAATCATGACTATTGTTGTTGAAATCATTGACAAATCTTACCCTTCGGGGTATTTTGATGGATCTGCTGCTGGTGAATTATGTGGAGTTGGAGGTATGATATTTTTTTTCTGATGAGCAATATGTTTCTTTTAAAGCTGGCTTAGGGTTTGGATCTAATAACTTTGCAGAAATTTGTGCTTTGAAACTTTTGCTCTCCTTGGCTAGGGAGAAACACATTGTAAAATTCCAATTATTTGGTGACTCTCAGTTAGTCATTAATTGGGCTAATGGTAAGTTTCGATTGTTGAATTTAGATCTTGCACAGGTTCTTAATGAAGTTAAAAGGTTGTCAGATTTGTTTGAGCTTTTGGAGCTTAAACATATCTATCGACTTGCAGATGGGTGTGTGCAAGAAGTTGAGGGACCTTTTAGATGCAATCTTACTTTTTAGGAACAGGCTCACGTTACATAGAAAAAGAATGCGCTCCTCTTCCATAGCACTTGGAATAGTAAATCCGAGCCTGACATGTCAGCAAACATGTAGGCCACGTAACTATAACGCACACGCGTTATAGAGTTACAAAACGTGCGCGCGTTTTGTAACTCTATAACGCGTGCGCGTTTTGTAAATCTAAAAAAAATAAAAAAAACACACAGTCCTGACCCGAGAGTCGTTTTCACCAAACAGGATCGCGATTACGACGACCTGCCCGTGCCCTAGGAGCTTGGAAGAGTGCCCATTCCTCGATTTGAAGACAAATCCTCCGGTGAATCGTCA
>LPNX010486543.1:1099-80027 GCA_001517045.1 Pseudotsuga menziesii
ACAGAATTTATATATATATATAACAAATTAACAAAAAAATTCAATTTAACTACAAATTTTTAAAAAACCGGCAGCATTTCTACTTGTCGGTACACATTTTAAACATGAAAATTATAAAAATATAAATTTACTAAATTTGAAAACAAAACTATAAAAACATACATTTACTAAATTTTAAAACAAAATTATAAAAATATACATTTATCAAATTTTATAAATTTATTAAAAAAAAATTTAAATTCCAATTGAAAAATGTTACCTCTTTGCTCCGACATTGTGATGAGGATGGGTTGCTTTGGGGCGATGGTCGCTGTCCCTCGGTCAAGTTCACTGTCCCTCAGTCGAGCTCTGTCCCTCGGTTGAGTGTTTGAAAATGACAATTGGGGCCCCCACGGCCCCTTTTTATAATTTTTTTTGAAAAACGTACCTCGGTCGAGGTTCATACCTCGACCTAGGTTTATACCTTGGTCGAGGTATTTATTAACCCTCGGTCGAGGTTATAATACCTCGACCGAGGGTTAATAAATACCTCGACCGAGGGCTTAAAAAAACCTCGGTCAAGGGCTTTAGAAAACCTCGGTCGAGGTATTAATACCTCGGTTGAGGGCTTAACAAGCCCTCGACCGAGGTACGTTTTTTGGTTTTTGGCAAGATGCGCTTGCCAAAAAGTGTTACCCAGGTCCGTGGATTCACCCGCATCTCATCACATGTGTCTTCATAGAAGTTGGTTTCACACATACCAATCTGTAGATGATGGTATAGTTTATATGGGAAATAATTTTACATGTAAAACTGTTGAGATAGGGAGTATCATAATTAAAATGTATGATGGGATTGTTAGGACTCTAACATATGTGAGATATGTACCTAAACTAAGGAAGAACTTGATATCAATGGGATTTCTTGATAATGCTGGATACAAATTTGCGGTTCAAGGTGGAGTTATGAAGATATCAATAGGTATCTTGGTTGTTATGAAGGAAAATAGAGTCAGAAACCTGTATAAAATTGAAGGGAGAACGTAAATCGATCAAGCAACAGTAGCATCAATTGGTGCAGTAGACTTCACTCGTCTATGGCATTAATGGTTAAGTCATATCAGCGAAAGAGGAATGAATGTACTTGTTGATCGGAAGTTGCTTCCTAGTTTAAAATATGTAGATTTGAAGTTTTGTGAGCATTGTGTTTATGGTAAACAAGCTAGACAAAAATTTAAATTTGGAAAACACACTAGTAAAGGTATCCTAGACTATATTCATTATGATCTATGGGGACTATCTCCTAAAATTTCTTATGGGGATCATCATATTTCGTCAATTTTATAGATGATTACTCGAGGAAAGTATGGATCTATTTGTTAAAGAGTAAAGTTGATGTTTTTGATATATTTAAGCAGTTTAGAGCTTTGGTTGAAAATAGCACTGGTAGGTTCATTAAATGTCTCAAAATAGATAATGGAACCGAGTTTACTTCTAAGGAATTTCATCATTATTGCAAGAAGGATGGGATCGAGAGGCATAAGACCACTGTTTCACTATGTAACAGAATGGCGTTGCTGAATGCATGAACAAGAATCTTTTTGAAAGAGCAAGGAGTATGCTCAGTAATGCAAACTTGTAGCAGGAATTGTGGGGAGAGGCATTTATTATAGCTTGTTACCTGGTCAATCAATCACCATCAACGACCATTGACTGCGAAATTCTGGAAGAGGTATGGACAAGTCAACAATGTGATTATTCTAATCTTAGAGTATTTGGCTGTGAAGCTTATGCTCTTATTCCCAAAAATCAGCGTTCCAAACTAGATCCTAAATCAAGAAAATTGATCTTTGTTGGATATGGTGATGGTGTTAAGGGATATATATTGTGGAATCCTACTGTCCACAAATTCATCATAAATAGAGATGTAACATTTAATGAACTTTCTCTATCAAATTTAGATGTAAGTAATGATTTGAAACAAGCTAATGTACCACAGTTTCAGCAAGTTCAGTTTGATACTCGGTCATCTACAGAGGGGAATCATGAGGATGTCCAGGAAGAGGATATTCATGAGGACACTCCTTAGGAAGAGGATGAGTAGACAGAAATAGAGGAGATACCACAACAATCTCTACAGAAATCTACACAGGACAGAACTTTTCCAAAGAGGTATGATGATTTTGTCACATCTGTTGCTTTCATTTCTAATGAAGGAGAACCTGATAGTTATCAAGAAGCATTGAAAGTATCTGACAGTGACAAATGGAAACTTGCAATGAAAGAAGAAATGGATTCTTTGGAAAAGAACAAGACATGGGATCTTGTGGAACTTCGGGAGAGTAGGAAAGTGGTTGGTTGCAAATGGGTGTACAAAATGAAGAAAGGAGTTGATGACATTGTACCGAAGTACAAAGTGAGACTGGTTGCAAAAGGGTTTTCTCAGAAAGAAGCTATTGACTTTCATGATATTTTTTCACCAGTTGTAAAACTTGTTTCTATTAGAATTTTGTTAGCACTAGTTGCCTCGTATGATTTGGAGTTAGAGCAGCTAGATGTCAAAACAACTTTCTTACATGGAGATTTAGATGAGGAAATTTTCATGGAAAAACCAGAAGGGTTTTTTCAGAATCGCAATAAGAGGTTTGTTTTCAAGCTTAGAAAATCATTGTATGGCCTGAGGCAGTCTCCCAGGAAATGGTACAAGAAATTTGATTCTTTCATGGTGAGTCAGAATTTTACCAGGAGTGAGTATGATCATTTTGTGTACTTTAAAAAGTTGGAAAATGCCATGTTCATTATTTTGGTGTTATATGTTGATGATATGCTTGTCGCAAGCAAGAGAATGTTTGAAATCAGTAAGTTAAAGGCTCAGTTGGCTAGGACATTTGATATGAAGGATCTAGGAATAGGGTGAATCCACGGACCTGGGTAACACTTTTTGGCAAGCGCATTTCGGCAAAAACAGAAAAATGCACCTCGGTGGAGGGCTTGTTAAGCCCTCGACCGAGGTCTTAATATCTCGACCGAGGTTTTATCAAGCCCTCGACCGAGGTATTGTGGGCTTTACAAACCCTCGGTCGAGCCATTTAAATACCTCGACCGAGGTATTTAGATACCTCGGTCGATGTTCATACCTCGGTCGAGGGCTTAAAAAAACAGACTTAGCCCACATTCAAACAAATGGAAAATTTCCTGTGCCTTGCAGAGGTGTAAACCCTGCCATTCCTAGCACATAACTGAGCGTAGTTGATACTTGACTTAAAAAGTGCAAATGGTCTAAATTTTAGCCAACTCCAATCATGAGATTGAGAAGATCCCTATACTCGTGAGCACACCATTCAAAGCCTACAATCCACGATGGAAAATGCCATATCAAGAAAGTGGCTCTGTCTCCAACCTTTATTATTCCTTTGAAGTTGAAGGAGCACATATATTGATGCTCGGCTCCTACACAGACTTTGGCTCGAATTCTGACAACTACAAATGGCTTTAGGTAAGGAATTGATTTCACATAATTGGCCATTGATTTTATGGCTTCTATGGGTTAATTTGTAGCGTATATCAATGACCTTATAAAAACCCAATTGCATAGCAAAATTCTAGGTAGCAGTTTTACACCTTGCATAGCTCATGCATATTATTCATTAATGGACCCCTTTTCCATTCAATAGTACTTATACCTGAATGGAGATTCATTTTTTTAAAATCAGGGCGACTTATCCATGGATTATTGCTTTGATCCATGCACTCCCGTTCAGTTTGATCTTTTGGAAAGGACCAATATCTATGAGTAAGATACTTCGAGCTTGATTTCATTAAGAATTTTTTGGTTAATCTGAACTATCCCGAGAAAGACATCACATGAACAAAATCCATTTAAGAAATCCTTTGTTAAAATTTTGCATTAGGGTGTTCTCCTTGATGGAACTGCTTATAAAATATATAATGAACAGACACTTTGTTGAAAACGGAATTATTTTTGCAAATTAAGATCATGCGGTGTATAGCCATCATAGGAAAATTACCATATAAATTATATGAATGTTTACACTTGATTATTCTTATAAAATCAAAATTGATTGCCCGAAGTAGGATTAACAAATAGAAATGCTATCAACGTGTAGTGCATTAATGTGATTGTGGAACTTATTACAGTGATTATGGAACTTATTACATAGCCTAGATACATGCACATTGATACATCTCCAACTCTCACTAATCCTGCTTCTTTCATTCATAGTTAGAAAAATCATTAAAAATGTTTGCAAGTATTGGCTCTAGTCACACGACTAGCGATGTCGACCGCACCTTCTTTGACACTTTGAACCCATTTTCATTTTGTGAATTCAACTAAGGTTATATATTTTCCATGAAAATCCTTTCCAGATCTTCACATTACACATGTTTTCAATTTACTTTGGGAAAAATTTAACAAAATTTACAAATTTGACTCGTTCCAAGCCCAAGTGAAGGGATCTATCATATTTAAGTGAAAATAAGAAGGAAATAGTACTGGTCAGTGCCTCGTTATAATACAAAATATTATAAATTAAGGATTCTTTGTAGATATTGATAGCCCTATTAGAATCTTCTTTAACAACCTTCATCTTTGCAATAAGTGTAGAAAATTTGAATATTTTCAACAAGATTTTTATTATTATTTTGGTTTCTAAATGAAAATAGGAAAATAAGCCACTTTGACAAAATAAATAATATAAAGAATAAGGCACTTTGTTAATCTATATCAGTCTAATATGTCTGAAGACTCACATTACTTTAGAAAATTCTCTTTGGTGTTTCAATTCCCCCATTTCGGGAGTATGCTAGTTTCTTTTGTCAATAATTGTTTTGGTTGGTAAATTTAATAATACAGATTTTCAAAAGATTGTTTTGGCAGGGAAATTTAATAATTTCATACAGACTTTTAAAAAAATTGTTTTGGCAGGGAAATTTAATAATTTCATACAGACTTTTAAAAAAATTGTTTTTGTTGGGAAATTCAATAGTTGGCCGCGAACTTTATGCCTGAGAAATTTTAATAATTTCGTTTTCGTATCCAAATTTTAGAAAAAAATGTTTTGTGGGCAAAAGACACTAGGCCTGAAGTGGCTCCATGCACATAAACAAAAAGTAAGAAAAGAGTATGATTATTGATTTATGGTTTTAATGTTGAATGTACAAAATATTTTCTGAATCAGAATTGCAGGTATGGAAGGACTTAAAGAGTATGTTGAAGAAAGGTCCCCATTAAATGAACAAAATAACTTTGAAAGAGAACCTGTTAAACAAGATATAACCAATAATTCATTTGAATTGCTGCAAAGTGTTAATGAATTAAAAACTAAAATGGAAACTATTAACAAAGAAAATGAGACAATCTTAAGAGCTCAGGAGGAGCTGAATCAAATACTGCTGGAAAAGTTTTCTAATGGAGCAAAGGATAAACATATAGAATCTGATAATACGTCCTACCAACATAAGAGTAAAAGGTCAAAATACTCAAAAATGGAAAGCAATTCTTCTTCTGAAATTAATGGCAACTCATACAGAAAGAAACATCAATAATCTAGTGACAGTAGTGAGAATGATTACCGCTCTAGGAAGAAGAAGTATAAGCCATATGAAGAGATTTCTGGAGAGTTCAAAAAGATAAAACCACCAACGTTTAAGTGCAAAACATAAAAAGGAGAGGAAGCCGAAGCATGGTTGTCCGGAATGAAAAAGTATTTTCAGATATATAACTATTCTAATCAGTTAAAAGCAAAGAATGATAATTTATAACTTAATTGGAAAAGCCGACATTTGGTGGCAGGACATAAAGTGAGTTAAAGGCATAAAAGAGAAGAATATAAACTGGAGCACTTTTAAAAAGTATTTTAAAAAGAAATTTCTATCAGCTAAATATTACGAGGAACGGGCTAAAGAATTTTATGACTTGAGGTTGGGAACTATGAGTATGAAAGAGTTAAATAGTAAATTTATGAGCTTACTACGATATGTGCCCTATATTGTTGATGAAAAACCTAAGGTACATCGATTTTTGAGTTGTTTACATTTTCATATTAAGGAAAGAATTGAATATGATAATCCCAAAACCCTTGAAAAGGCCATGCGGAAATCAAAATTCTGCTATGAGCAAAACTGGAAAAGGGAGAACATGCCAAACTGGAAAACAAAAAGGCCTATTAATTTTGAACCAGGAAAGGAAATTTTCACACCGAATCGGAATTTTGGGAATAATGACTCACATAATCTTTCTAACAAAAATTTTCAAGGAAATAGATCAAAAAGTAACCCACAGCAAAACCCTACTGTCACAATAAATAAAGAATTTTCAAATAATCACAATAACTATGTTAAAAATAACGAACGTAAGGAACTGATAAAATGTTGGGAATGCCAGGGACCTCACTACGCATTAGTCTATCCTAACAGAAAGAAGAACGTCAACAACATTCATGCTGTGCAGGAAGAAACAACGGTTGGTGACTTAGCAAGAGGGATTCCTAGAATCAATGCAGCACTGGAAAACATACAGGATGAATATTAGACTTCCATGGTGGAAGTAGAAGGTATGCTGAACCATAAACCT
Source organism: Pseudotsuga menziesii (assembly GCA_001517045.1). NCBI lineage: Eukaryota > Viridiplantae > Streptophyta > Pinopsida > Pinales > Pinaceae > Pseudotsuga > Pseudotsuga menziesii. The sequence goes on from LPNX010486543.1 coordinate 7,673, forward strand.
ATTTCTATTTTTAATTGACCCAGGGGCTAGCCTGAGTTATGTCTCTCGAGTTTAGTAGAGAAAAGTAAACTAACAGTAGAGAAATTTGCAAAATCATTGTTGGTTCAATTAGCTACAGGAGAAAAAAGGAAGGTAATTGATTTCGTGAAAGATTGTACATGATTTATGAATCAGTTTGAAACTTATGTAAAGTTGAATGTACTTCCGTTAGGCTCCTATGATGTATTAATTGGAATGGATTGGTTCAAACAACATCGGGTAGTGTTAAATTGTTTTGATAAAACTCTTACCTGTTTTAATAACTAAGAAGAAAAGGTGACTGTAAAAGGAATCCCTAGGAAAACAACAATCCGACAGATTTCTGGCTTACAACTAAAAAGGGTTGTTCGGAAGGGATGCAAAGCTTTTGTTGTAACTATAGCTAATGAAGAACACATTAATAAAGAATACAAGCTAAAATCAGAATATATGTTAAGGATGTACATTAGAGAACAACCAAGTAAATGGGAGGACTACTTACACTTGGTTGAGTTTGCATACAACAACCACTACTAAGCTTTAGCAAAATTCAACCCATTTGAAATTCTGTATGGCAGAAAATGCAATACTCCCATCTCATGGAGTAGCCGAGTGGACATGTTAATACTAGGACCTCAATTATTAAAGGAGATGGAATTAACCATGAAGACGATACAAGATAATTTGAAGGTTGCACAAGACAGACATAAGAGTCAAGCGGATCTTAAATGAACTCAGAAAGAGTTTCAGGTGGGTGAACATGCCATTCCTTAAGGTAAAACCTAAAAAGAGTTCCTTAAAACTAAAGAGTTGTGCTAAGCTAGCACCCAGGTACTGTGGAATTTTTGAAATATTGTCCAAAGTTGGACCGGTGGAATACCAATTGGCCTTACCACCGAATCTTAAAGTTCATAATGTTTTTCATATTTCTGTTTTAAAAATATGTGTACATTGATGCTACTCATGTGATAAATTGGAATGATGTACAGGTGGATCCCGAAAGAGATTTTATGGTGGAACCAGACTATATCCTCGAAAAGGGGGAAATCCTACTTCGGTATTGCACCATTGGACAGGTGAAGGTGCAATGGAAGCACCTTAGTTCAGAAGAATCAACTTGGGAATTGGAGAGTCATATGCGTGCAGCATATCCAATTCTGTTCCAGGGAAGCTCTAAGGATGATGAATAAAGTAACATCGAGGATGATGTTAGACTTAAGGTGGGGTGTATGCCACGTACCCCAATTTCAATAACATTTTATGTTTAAGAAGCATTATATTTTATTTTTATTGCGAAGTTTGAGACTATTGACCATGTGGGGTCAATGATGACTGTAATTAATTATGTTGAATATTTTATTAGTTAATAAATAAAATATGAGACAAATAGCCTAAGGAGACTGTTGAATGAGTGTCTACTGACTCACTAGGAGGAATAGACTGGGGTGAGAGTAAACTGACACATGGCAGCATCCTCAACCACTTCTAGCTGTTGCTGGGGGAAAATTCCCTAATTTTGTGGTCATGTTCCCCAAGAAAGTGGAACAGAGAAAGTGGCTCATTAATTGTAAAACTAACCCAAAAAGACCTAGGCATGCATATATTTATCCATCGAATTCATCAGGAGGTTGTTCAATCATTACCTTGTGAAATTTCTGAATTTGAGAAATGTGCACAAGATATTCGATGAGGGGAAAGACAGAAGTGGTTTGAGTTTTAAGACTATCTTCAGAACTAGTGCAACTTTTTAGCTGATTTCTTTACTGCAGAGTGCATAGGTACTACTCTTGATTACTTCTGTGGAGTTGCAGGGGTATTCAATTCCATCCTATTACATAGTACTTTGAACCTGGTGGTTCAGTGGGTAGGCTCGGGGGTCCTAAGACAAGTAGTGAGCTTTCTTTAGGAAAAGGTTGGGTGGAACAGGCTCCTTGGGCTATTTGTATCCTCTACAAGTTATTAGGTTCTAAGGTGTTAATTTATTTTTATGCAAGTAAAAGTACTGAAATGAAGTAGTTAATATTAGTTTACTATCATTCCTTAATTACTTGCATATGCAATTAAACTGTTAAGCCTGCATCTTGTTCAAGATTTTACCTGTATTTGTTTAACTTAGTAAATGATCTTAGAACTAGTAATGGTGGAAATGATGATTTAAAAATACCTTTCTGTATTTTTCCACTCATCAATTGATGAAGTACTCTAGTACAGAAGGTTGGATTAAATGAATGATTTATATAGGGACAAGATGTGTTTGAATCTTCTTTACTTAGAAAAACTTTTACTGATAGATTAAACTGTGAATGATAAAATTACTTTTATTTTTGGAATCCTTCTCTATATATTTAATTTGCTCTAAAAATAATACACATAACTTATAAAGTAATCTTCGGAAACAAAGCTTTAAAACTGTGTATAACATAACACATTAATAATTTCCTTGTTCAGGACTTAAACATATACATAAATATTTATAAAACCTCTAGAGAACACTTTAAACAACTTGGTATAGTAAAATTGTGGTTTTACAGACAAAGTTTTTATGAGTATTATAACAAACTAAATACTACGGTAAACCAATTAAGTTAATAACATTAGTAAAGAATACTAGTACAATTCACTAATATAATTATCTAGAACAGGTTAAATAGTAAAACAAGCAGTAATAATCAAACAAACTATATTATTAACTTAAACTATAAACTATTTGGTTTTAAAACCCTAAGCTGTTAACTCAATCCTTTTAATTCATTCCAGTAGCCATAAAAAGAAAGATAAATTTTACCTCTAACTTTTAACCCAACAAACCTTGTTAATCTAAATATCAAAACTGCTAAATAAAAAGCAAAACTTAGGTAAACCATAAACAGTACTGTATTTATAAATAAAACAATTAAATAATTAATTGCTAAAAGGTTTTATTAAGTCACGACCATAGCATTTCCTACTTCAAAGATTCAAGATAAAGCATAAAATCTTGTTACAAACATTCTTACCCCGTGCTTAAGAAAACCCATTAAAACAAAACAATGTTAACCTAATTCACGCACAGGTCTGCAAGCTCGGCTGTTATAATGTTTACGACCATTCTGCCGTATTTTTTTTACTTCAGCCATAAATAAATTTCACAAACCCTAGGATTTGTTTTTACCAAGTTTCTAAACAAAAATCTATTTCGAGATCTATAAGCTTAGCACTATTTTATAAACATAGTTTAATTTCAAAATCTTTAGTTATCACACATCCTTTTTAACTCTTCAAAAACCAGAATGTTCAACATTTATCTTATCCAAGAAAGGGCCATAGTGGATGTGTGTTTAAGCTTAACAAGGTTTCCAAATCAAGCAACCACGAATAGTAAACATAGCCAAAATAAAAAGGTCAAAAGAGAGAGCGAGTCTTAATGTATTATAGTATAAATAAACATTGTTTTTTTTTTGCTAAAATGGTTATGGGATTTTATATTAACTTCTGGCTAAACAGCTGCCAGCAGCATTACATACGGTAGTTCTGATCCAGCAGATACATTTTGTCCAGAGATACAATGGCATTGTCATACTGACAAATCCCTTTACAAAATTTCTGGACTTTTCTAAACAGAGACATGAAATTCCATAATAACACATACATAATATAGGGGACTAGTCTGGTCAGGGAAAACTGAGCCGAAAGGAGAGAGTTCGACTGCGTTTGGCTATTGGCCTACCTCAGCGTTCTATCTTCGGTGTCATGCCATGTTCCTTGAGCAGCTCCTCTACCTTCTTCTCTAGTTCTGCCATCCGGTTCCCTATTCCTCCTGAGATGTTGGCAAGGTCCTTCATATTTGTCATGTTGTCCTAGAATATTTCCTCGAGGAGTTCTTTGAGCTCCTGGTTCATTGATTCCCAGCAGCTTGTTCCAGTTTTTTTCATCCTTGTCTGCTTGACCTCCATCCAGTTTAATGCGTTCTTCACCTCGTCTAGTTCGATTTGCATCTGAGTGAGTCTTGCCTTGAAATACATGGAGGACAAGCTTGCATTCATCTTGACCAGCGCGTCCTTCGATCAAACTAGAACTCTACGCGTCCTCTGTGAGAATCAGGGTGATTCCTTCTTCAATCGACAGAGCAGCTTTCAATGGGCATAAAGCGGGATATGGCTTCCTGAAATAGGCTCGGGCCTGCCTTCCCCTCAATCTGTTGATTTGATTCTCACCGATTTCCTCAGATTGCCCGCACTGGGTACTTGTCTTCCTGGAGGGCACAGATTGGAGGCTCTTCCCCATGATAGCAGTGCCTGTACTGGGTGAGCAAGAGCCATGTGACTGAATTGAAGGATCTGTCCTACTTTTGACTTGAATTTGTACTTGTCTTTCCTCGGCAGCCTCATTCCTGCACTCCTTTGCTTTGGTATTCTCTCTGTCTATTTTCGATCTGCTCTCTTTTCTGACGTGAGACTTCCTTTCGTCCCGCTCTCCACAAACGTTAAGGGATAGGCTCATGCTTCTCGATCCCATTGACGAGGATAACTCCCTTGCTTAGGGAGGTTCCTTTGTTGGCTTCGTGATCTGCCATCTGGTTGCGATTTCTAAGGACGTGATAGCACTTAATTTCTTCAAATTCTTTCAGCTGGGCTATAACCTTCCTGTGGTAGTGAGCCAAGCCCATGTTGTTAGGGGCCTTATTCAGATTGAGAGCTTGGATAATGATTCTAGAATCCCCTATGACAACCAATTTCTTGATGGATAGTCTTCTGGCCTGAGCCAATCCTTGCCAGATGGCTAGAATTTTGGCAATGTTGTTGGTGTTCTGGCCCAGCCCCCAGGAAAAGTTAAGGACCATTTTCCCTAAATTGTCTATCAAGACCCCTCCACTTCCCACAGGCACGGGATTCCCTTTCGAGGCCCCATCCAAATGAAGAATATGCTCCTCCAGAGAAGATATCCACTTTAAGAACTCTTGCTCCTCTAACCTTATTTCCCAAGGGGAGAAGTGCTCGGGGGTATTCTTGGTTCTATCAAGAAGGGAGGGGTCTATGTCATGAAACCAACTGTACTCATATTTGTCTGGGGTTACCTCATTGGTGATTTTAGAGTTTGAAGCTACCAGCTCTCCCAGAAGCACTTTCACTTTGAGAGCAACTTGGGGCAGCATCCCCGCCATATCCTTGAAGATCCTGTTATTACGTTCCAGCCACAATTTCCAGCAGAGGATTTTTGGCACCCACATCCAACACTGCTTTAGCAACTTCAACTTGGAGAAGGAGAAGGGGGCTAACTCGGGCCAGTAGGCAAACAAAAAAGGTAATAGAAGGAGGGAGGGTCAAATTCAACTGACCAAGAATGATATTCCATAGTTCCAAAGCAAAGGGGCACAGAAGAAAGATGTGAACAGAGGTTTCCTCATGGCAGGCACATAGAGGGCGTCGTGAGGGCCCTTCCTAGCCTCTTTTTATTAGGTTGTCCTAGGAAAGGATACTATCATGCAGGAGTGACCAGCAGAAAAGATCAATTTTGGGTAGGGAGGGATGAAGCCAGAGATTTTTCCATACAGTGGGGTCAGGGGCAGCCCAAGGGATAGCCTGCAGGGATGCATAGCCAGCAGAGGCTGAGTAAATGCTAGACGATGAGCCCCATCCTCTTTTGTCCTTCTTTTTGGTTGAAGAGGGGGTAAGCGCTTGAAGAGCATCCAAAAGGGAGCAAGCTTCATTTTCTACATTCTGCGGGAAATCCCCCAGGTCCCACTTATGCCAAGAGTCATCCTGATTCCAGAAAGATAAATCCCAAAGGGTAACTTTGTTGTTAGAGTGGAGCCAAATTTTGATGTTATCCATCCCCTCTAAGAGCTTTAAGGGGGCCTGCCCTAAAATGGAGTCCTCCCAGAACTTGATTTTGTTGCCATTCCCCGGGATCTAAGTGAGTTTGGAAGTAATCAGATCAAGGGATTTCAGGAAGAGAGAAATAATGGGGGAGCCTTTTCTAGTCCAGGGGGGACAATCAAGACACCTTTCTTTATGACCGCAGAAGTATTTAGTCCTCAGGGATTTGGAGCTCCAATTGGATTTGCCGCTTATCATTTTCCAAAGGATATTGCCTCCCATTGCCAGGTTCTGAGTGGCCACATCTCTGATTTTCAGCCCTCCTTCCCACTTTGGGGCTTTGACCTTATCCCAGCTGATTAAGTGCATTTTTCTCCCTTCATTTCTGCCCCCTTCCCAGAGGAATTTTCTCAAGAGGCTATCAATATCTTTCACAATTCCTTTTGGGGCTAGAAGAATCGAAGCCTGGTAGATAGGAAGGGAGGTAAGAACTGAATTTATAAGGATTTTTTTCCCTGCTTTGTTTAGCCAGGTTGCTCCCTAGGCCATAATCTTGGCCTTTAGCTTGTCCAACAACGGCATCCAAAGGCTTCTTCTGGGAGCAGCTTTGACTAGCGGAATTCCTAGATATTTAATGGACTCCCACATGGAGGTTCCTTCCATTTCCAACGCCCTGGATATGTCGATCATTTCTATGGGAGGGAAGTTCCAACCATAAATTTTGCTTTTTATTAGGCTGATTTCGCTGCCTGAAATTTCAGTGTAGGCATCCAGCTCTTTCTTGAAGGATCTTGCCGTGGAAAGATTGGCCTGGCCCAGGAGGAGAGTATCGTCATAAAATTGAGCATGGTTAATTCTCTTAACTCTAGGAGAGATTGAGAGACTGATTAGAGAATGCTGCTGAAGGCTCTTATCCAGTTGGAAACTTAGCACCGACGCTTGGATGACATAGAGCAGGGGGGATAGAGAACAACCCTACCTGAGGCCCCTAGTGGCTTGGAAGAAGTCAACCGGTCTCCCGTTAACTAGGGGGGCGATTGACGGCCCTGAAATACAGGCTCTAACCCAGCTAACCAACTGGGGGTGAAACCCCAATTTGAGCATCACAGCAAAGAGGAAATTCAATCGAAGTCTATCAAAGGCATTAGCAAGATCCAATTTGACTATCATACCTTTCTCCTTCCTTCAGCAGCTTGAATGAATTGCCTCTTGAACAAGAATAATATTGTATTGAATTTGTCTTCCCTGGATGAAGCCCCCCTGGTTCTCCGGGATGATCCTGGGGAGGGATTTTTTGATTCTGTTTGCTATAACTTTGGTGATGATTTTGTACCCCTATTGCAAAGTGAGATAGGGCGGAATCTGGAGAAGCTTTGGGCACCCTTTCTCTTTGGGAATTAAAGCTAGAAAGGAGGAGTTGGAGCTCCCTCCTATTTTACTACAGCTCTAGGATTTCCTCACCATTTTAACTAGATCTTTTTGGATGATATCCCAGCAAGCTATGTAGAATCTGGCCATGAATTCGTCAGGCCCGGGGGCTTTGTCAGGATTCATTCCTTGGAGAGCTTTGCTGATCTCCTCAGAAGTTATGGGGGCTATCATCCTTTGATTGTTATTCTCATTGATTAGCATGTGAACCACAAAAAGCGGATAGTGATCCGGTCTAGGAGGAGCCACCATCTCTTCTGTAAACAGATTTTTGTAGAACGAGTGGGCTGCATGCTTGATCTCATCAAATTTTTTGAAGGTTTGCCCCTGAACATGAATCTCTCTGATGGTGTTGTGATTCTTGTGAGATTCATCTTGCTTATGGAAGAAAGAGGTATTTTTATCACCTGCTTGGAGCCATAGGCTTCGTGCCTTTACTCTCCAGTATTCTTCTTCTCTTCTAAGAGCTTTGTGAAGAGCCTTTTGCAGATCTAGCTCAACGTTCAGCAAATCCGGGGTGACCAGAATAGACTCCATTTGTAATTGGTAATTTCCCAAAGCTCTTTGGGCTTTCTTTATTTCAAGGATTGGGGAGGGTAGGTTGTTTGCCCAATTTTTGAGTTCAGCTTTGATCCTTCTCATCTTTTCTTCCCAAATGAAGAAAGGAGAACCCGAAACACTCTTCTGCCAGGACTTCGATACAAGCTCGTAGAAGCCATCCATGGAGACCCATAGCAGGCTAAAACGAAAGGGGATCGGGCCCAAATTTTCTCCAGGGGACAAGGAGAGGGAGATGGGCTTATGGTCCGAAGTGCAAGCTTGAAGGATTTCAGAGGTGGCGAAGAGGCAAGGGTCAAGAATGAGGAGTGAACTAGGAACCGATCCAAGCGAGCAACAATGTGCCCCGGTCCCACTCTTTTATTGGTCCAGGTAAAATTGCCTTTGCTGGGTTTGATATCCTCTAGATCCCAATCCAGCATAATGTCTTCGACCCATTCCCTTGCCGGGTCTCTTACTGGAGAGCCTCCTTTTTTTTCCGAGAGGGCAAGAGTGACATTTAAATCTCTGGCGAGGACAATATTCTCATGTAGGTTAGTAGAAAGAAAATAATTCAGAGATTCTGAACATTCTTTTTTTTTTTCCGATAGGAGAACCGGGGAATAAATGTTAAAAAGGCTGATCTGGTGCCCCGAATCTCGATGCAGCAACTTCATAAATAACCAGTGGGTGGTACTGTAATCCTCGAGCAGATCTAGTGATAAGGAGTTCCAGAAGGTGGCTAGACCTCCTGAGGCTCCCCTGGCGCTTACGACTCTACCTTCTCCTTTTTTCCAGAAATTTTTGCTAGCCTGGATGGTCTCAGGCTCTTCCATTTTCATCTCCTGGATCAGAAGTACATCCAGGGAAGTCATTCTGACTAGATCTTTGACTTCTTCTTCTTTAGACTTACTTCCTAGCCCTCTGCAATTCCAGGAGACGTACTGCATTAAGAACCGAAGGGGGGGGTGGCTCCTTTCGAAGCCTTGCCTTTTTTTGAGGATCATAAATAAACATTGTTATAAACCCTAAAATAGTATAATTAATCTATCATATGTTTACAAGAGCCGTATCTCTGAGATGAAACCCTAAGGGTTATCATTGAAACGGCCTTATGAACTTCTCCTTTTCTAAACCTAAACCTATCTTCAAGTCACCACAAGTTTTGAACCGCAGTAAATTTTCCACAAGCACCAGCGATAACACCACAGATAGTCACGACGAAGGAAACCCTCAAGGATAGAGCCAAGGCTTACCGAGCCTTTGAAACCTAAAACCTTCAGCTTTAGGCCAAACGTTCCTTTGTCAGCTGCGCGTTGATTATTTCTTTCACCTACACTCACAAGTAAAGCAATTTTAAAAATGTTAGTAAAAGCCTAGTTTAAATATTTTTTAAATCGAAGAAAAATGAAAATGTTTTAAGGTTCTCGAAAATTACTTACAGTGCTATGGTGAGCTCACGGCCGTAGCGAGAAAACCAGAATCTCAACTTTGTTAGCGCTTTGAGCACCCAAAGATAATCCACGATTTGAACGCCGAGATCACAAAATACCTCATCTCACAGTTATGGAGTTAAACTCGAACCTTACACCTACCAAATGCCACAACAAAGAAGTTTTTTAATGGGAATTGTTGTAAAGTTCTCCAAAGAGGTTGAGGGCCCGGCAGCCACTTTTCCTTGCCAAGTAAAAGCCACAAAGGTAGACAAGCGAAATTTTTGGGTTAAAGTTGTTGAAAGCATGTAGGGTTTAATGCCCAAAAAAATCTCCGACAAGTAAGCTTTTTCCACGTGGAATCCACTTAAGAAGAGATTCTTAGGGTGTTGATATAGTTTTAAAATCCAACGCTTTAATCCCTGCATTGTTATATAAACATAATGCTATTACTTTGTAAGCCTAATACAAATACATGGTGAAAGCAATAAACAAATGGTAAATTGCTTAGTAAATATTTTCGGGCTAGGTTATAAGGTTTTGGTTCTTGCATAATGGGTAAGTTAGGTTGTACTTCGTTAATTTTTATGCATCCCTTGTATACCTAGGTTGGTTTACATTCTTTTTCATCATAGATAGTTCTAGAGCAAGACTAGTGATCTTAGTTTTGCTACTAAGGTAAATTCCAAGTCAACATGGTAGCTTTCATAGTTTTTTAACTATATAGCAATGTGTTAGGTTTCTAATAACTAGGAACGTAGGTAATTATATATATTTAGCTATATAATCTCATTACTAGAACAATAAACATATTATTTACTCCAAATACCTATTGGTGAAAACAATGTACAAAGTTATTATGCAATAATTACCTAAGTTTACAATAAAATAAGATAGGGCTGCTAGATTGAAGCTTAAACTAATTTTAATTATTATTGTATGCTTTAAGATGTTCTATTCTAGGATGTAGATACCACTTATACAAGGGTCATAAAACCTAGTTCAGAATTATTGCAATTGTAGTTGTTATGTAATTGCTATTTTAGAAGTAGTAATGATAGATTTAGGGCTTAGGAAGTTCTAGGGCTATTATGGATAAAATCCAAATTATGTTGGAAGATATTAGGATTTTTAATACCAAATTTTAACTACAAGCTTGTGGGATAATCATTTACATTCAGTCTATAACTTCAAAGTGCTTAAAAAAAATAATCACATTCGTTACCTAGCAAGAGCAAACCTTGTTTTAAGCCTACCAAACTCTTCCACGTCGATGATCTAGACTTAAATTAAAGTCTAATATTTTTCTTCCTAACTTACTCTTAGTCTTCAAGATTTAATATTTTTACACCATAACCTGGAAGAAAAATTTACCCGTATCCCTGTAAAAAGCATTGAATTCTACGTTAGCTTTGAAAAAGCTACGTAAGCCCTGGGCTAACCTCAAGCCCCTTCAATAAGACAAGAAAACAACAATCAAAATCATACTTTTGCTAGAAAGTAAACAAATGATCTGTTTTTCATTAAATTTCTGACTCATGAACATATGAGACTGATACAAACTAGAAAAATCAACAAGGTTAGAACATGACTGGTAGTTGTGACCTACCAGTAAATGAAAGGACATTTAATAATTTCATACAGGCTTAAAAAAAATTGGCTAGGAAATTTAATAGTTTCTTTTCTGCGTACATATTTTAATATTTATTTATAGTTTGTCTCCCAACCGCTCTTATATGATAATTAGATATTTGGAGTTTGTACACTTATGGATTTTCCAATTGAATGTACATAGATGCTTGTCTGAAGGTTTAAATATTTGCTTATATACCCTCATCCTTGCCTCTTCATCTAATAGTCACTTACCTTCATCATGACTCTTCACAAACAAAAACCAATTCGAAATTACCTCTCTGTTTTAACTTGCAAAATGATTAGTGTGATTTCCGCAACGGCCTTTCCGCAATTACCTTTCCTCAATGACCTTTCCTCAATTTGTGTGAACTCCTTCCTTTCGCAATTACGGGTTGCGGATTGTGGATCTGTTTTTTGACTTTTCTCGAAACAACTTCTGCAATTCGTCTTCCACAATTGCATATTGCAGGTCTGCTTTTCGACTTTTCTTGAAAACCGCTTCTACAATTTGTCTTCCGCAAAACTTTTTCCACAATTTGCGGATTGCGGGTCTTCTTTTTTATTTTTCTCGAAACTACTTCCGCAATTCATCTTCCACAAAATTCTTCCTACAGATTTAACAAGCTTGCACCTTGGGATTTCATAAACTATTCTATACCATTGATCAATCTCTCTCTTATGATCTGGGTCGTCCAAATCTTCACTTCATAGAAATTCAACGTTATAATGCTTTCGACTCCGCTTAGCCAGCTGTGTTATTTTGGCTCAATCTCTTTGGACTATTTGATCAATGTTGCCTTATGATCTCATGTTGACAACAATCCCAATTTAAATTAACACCAACAATGAGCTAAGAAATTGTTCGGTTCCTTTAAGTTGCTCCTTCTACACCTGGATTTTTTTATACCGGTTAGAATGGGATGGAAAAATATTTAGGAAATAGGTATATTTGATCTTGTGATGCTTTAAATAGTTGGAAGACTTACACTTGGAAGAAACATGATCAATGCAATCTTGTGTCGAGGGTCATCAAGTCAAGATGTTATCACTGGTCCTATGGAAGATATTGTGGTAGGCGAGAGCGAGAACACGATATGCCATGTGATACAACTTATTCATGAAAGATCATGTTTGGGATTTTGTATGTCTTCTCTACCATGGAAGAATGTTGTTGCTGGGATAGCAAATGGTTTAAAAAATATCTTGTTTTTGTATGGAAATATTGAGAACCATAAATATGATTTGGTCGCTCAAGAATACCCCCCAAAAGAAGATACACCAACTTCATCAAAACCTTTTCTTTTGTTGCCAAGATATATGGCATTTTGGTTGTTCGTTCACTTGTTTCCATATTTCATTGTTTGTTCACCCGCTGCTAGTTTCGATTTGTGGTCATCAATGTTCCATTTCAAAAACATCACTTCATCTCACCAAGAGTAACGAAGTCCATCTGCAACCCAGGTAGATGTGTCACATCTGTAACACCAATGAACTAAAATGAAAAGTGAAAAAATGAGAACAATAACAATAATAAAAAAACCAACCACAATAATCGTAAACTTAAAAAGTTCCAGACTATAATGGAAATACAAATATATAATTAAAGAAATCGACATAGATCCATCTTAACATGATATTTTAAGTAGTGATGGATTTGTGCCTAGATTCTTTTCAAATCCCTATAAATGCTTAATAGATTTGATATATGATGATTAAAACATAAATCGTCATATAATGAACTTGAGAAACCCCAAGTTGTGATTTCAATCATCATTCCAAGTGTTTTTTAAAATTTGCCTCATACCCATTCCATATAAATGAAAAGTATTCGATTCCTTTGATTTTATGTTGGGAAATAAGTAACAAACTCGTCAAACCAATTTTCTAGTAACTAACTCCCTTCTTATGTATGGATATGTGTAATTTTCTCTTCTTTGTAATTGAAATACATAAAAAGTAAAGAGGACATCCCATGAATATGATGTCATGAACATTGAACGAGTGCCACAACCCAATTGATTGGTGGTTGCAAATGTATAAAGCACATCGTCATACAATGCTAAAATAAATATTATACAAAAATACAACCCTTTCGGTTTGCTTTGTTTCTTGCAACTCCTCCTATGCGCTTGCTATACGAGCTTACATTCTACAAATAGGTGTATTTTTATGTTGCAGGTTGAAGAAGAAAAAATATCATTTTCTTAGCAAAGTCACTTTGACATAATAGACATCAATGATTGTGATATTCATTAATATTTCCTTTCAGGTTGCAAAATGATCCTAATATTGCTATTAATAGGAAATACCAAAGTCATATTATTGTTTTGGATTACGAAAGCAAAGAAAAACGACATAAAGCTTGCTTATCTCTAAAAATTAATAGTGGAAAAATGTTCATCTTTCGAATGCAACTTTTATCACAAACATACAAAAGATCACTTGAGCTAGGACCAAAAGAAGCATTTTCCTTCTTTTAGAATTTCTTGAGTTTTCTTTCTTATTATTCCTACATTAGATTGAAGAGGTGCATGATGCATGCTCTTATGGTTGTAAAGGGTACATCAAATACATTCAAGAAATCCCATCTTAGTTGTTGTAACTACGACCTTGGGAACTCAACCAGATACGATTTATCATGAACACTAAGTTTTTGAAAGGATAGAGGCAAGTAGAAAACGCAAGTAATGAATACGATCGTCTAAGAAGTTGAATATAAATGATAATTGAAAAAGGGATTTAATGTAGGAGTCGAGTATCCACAAAAACGCCTATGTATATTTATTGAAAATCCTTTTCAAAGGTACATGGGAAGGATGGTAAATGCATGTTTGTGATTTTTTAGCCTCCAATGTTGCGCTAATGCCACGCTATTTTTGCTTTCCATTCATACACCATACCCATTGGTGAGCCCATCTAATAAGTGTCATTCATCATATCTTATATATGATTGATAACATAAATGCAATAACATTTATTCAACAATAAGAATGGCACCAACCCATCAATCAATTTTTTGAAACTCTTAATTAATCAAACAAAATAATTTCCTATCTGTTGATGCTCAACATCGACATGATTCCAAAGTGTCAGAACATAATGCCATAGGTGATCCTACAGAAAATTTATTTTCCAATCATTCCATTAGCACCATTAGGTCTAGTTCGAAGTTCGCGTCGTGTGCATATCTTGTTTCCCCATTCTTGCTTCCGTTTAACCCCTTCGACACTCAATCGAAGTCACATCTTGAAATGAGATTTGTGTCATGTTAAGTAAAATGTGTCAAAGTCGCGTCGTTCATTTAATTTTCAGATGCTAGCTCCATTTGCCATTACCATCATCACACCTATGTTCGGAAATTGAAAATCTATCCATTGGTGTCTCCTTGCAAAAAAATCAATGCTCACCATTTTATAAAAATAAAATATTCTCCACCCCTTTTAAATTATTATTCATTTTCGTGATTCCTTATCTTTTGTTAAAAAATAATAGAGACAACCAAAATTTGCTTCTCCTAGGTCCCTTTACCCTTTGATTATAATGCAAATTTAAAAACCTATCCCTCTACCATTACCCCATTATTTCTTTTTAAATCCCAAATTTTTTTTACCCCTTCCGTCACCCCTTTCCCTCATCTTTTAATGCGCCATCTTTTAACATCCCTCTTTTTCCTAAACTCTCCTCTCCTATGTTTTCGAATATTAAATAAAAAATTATAATATAAAAGGCTTCTAATGCTCTCATTGACCTTTTAAAAAGGGGTTAATTTAAAACTAAAAGGGTCACCTTCTCATATCTCATGGATTTGGAAAATTGGAACCCTAGTGAATGAAGACATGTGCGTGGAGGAAGAGAGGACATCCAAATAGATGACAATAAATAAGAGGGATATATGATGCATCCTCAGACACATGGCCACTCCCATTCCAAATGCATTCGGTCTTTTGACATGAAATTGCAGGAAGACCACACGCTAAGATGGAAGATGTGAATGGGGAAAACCACAGGTTACCATTTGGAATCCAATGACATGCACATTGAATGGATGGGTGTTTCATGATTGGATTGAATTATGGAATGCATAGGGGAATCTCAAACTTCCAAAAACACATCATTGTAGAGAGAGGAGCCTACGTCCTCAAGAGAGAATGTCGTAGAGAGGGAGGGAGACATGGAATGAATTGTCACACAAAGGAAAAGGTATCCATACAAGTCTAGTAGACAAAAATTACTTGTCGGATAGGGTTTGCAGCTGAGTGGCATTAAACAAAAAAACACGTTACATGAGCCTCCACAATAATGAATTCTAGGTCAAAGAAGAATGACAACATACACAAAAATCACAGAGGGTAACGTCAATGAGAGGGTAGAGAGCACTCAATGGTCACACCTTCAATGGAGAGTTGTGAAGAGGGGGTCCATGTAGGTGGCATGAGCATCTATACACCGAATAATGCATGAAACCACCACTAGTGCACACACAAAGGGGGAGTAAGCTATCTACCCGACGATTTGCACCGGCACCCACCTAATGGAGTCGAGTGATAGCTTACTCCATTGCTAGCTCGACTGTCTCTGCTATGTTCAGGATTCTTTCTGCATATTTCCTAATGCTTACCTGCTCTCCCTGACCCACTGTTCCTTCTCTTCATGCAGGCCTGGAGTGCTCTTCCTTTGAGATCACGTTGAACCTCCAACAACCATTAAAAACAATGGCTTCATCCTATAGTTATCAAATCAAATACCAATATTCTATACCCACAAATACATTCACCTATATGTCCTCCACAAATTCTTTTGCTACAGAAGTGAACTCACACTAAAACTAGAAAACAGGGTTGACATGATGAATCTAATTTAAATAGCAGGAGTAATAACTTCTACCAGCTAACAGAAAGAGAGTATTTTCACTAGTAGTATGCAGCTGGAACAATTGGTATCACAACTTATCCAGATCAATCATGATTTAGCTCTACCACATAGGACTTGCTTCGATTCATAAGGTATCAATTCTACACCAGCTAAGGGCATGAAGAAAAGCCAAAGCTGAGAGTTCAAGCTCTGATACTTGAAGAGTTCAAGCCAGGTCTACGTGAAGAGAATGAACAGTAGGTCAGGGAGAGCATGTCGACATTAGGAAATATGGAGGAAGAATCCTGAGCATAGTAGAGACTGCCGAGCTAATAATAGATTAAGCTATCACTCAACGGCGTCGCGTGGGGCCCGGTGCAAATAGTCGAGTAGATAGCTTACTCCCACAAAGGGAGTCCTCTTTGGAAAACGTGAGGAGTGAGTACACATTCGACATGGATGTAGGTGACAACCTGAATGGGGAATGAATTTCGACTAACCACTTGACAATGGAAAATATACAACCAAACAAATCGATATCCATTCAACACACACACAAATACTTCAACCACTTCAACCACTAGAGAACCAAAACAACAATTAGAAGCTCATTTTGACACTGAACGTAGAATCCGTCATGGAATTTGGAAACCTCACTCATCTACTGTTCTTGAATACGTAGATTTGAGTTAATTATTGTAACTTTTATATGCGAGCACAATCCATTTATCCGTTTTATTAACATTCAGAGTGATTCCCTATTGTTTTTTTAACAATTGTAAAATTAAAAGTTAAAATTGTTACAAGAAAGGGGAATTTCTAACAACATGAGTGCATAATTAAAGCAAAAGGAAACCAACCACGAAAAAAGTTTTATGGCATAATGAACACGAGCCTAGAAGACCTATTTCCAAGTGGTGACGAGGGTTGGTTTATTTCCAAGCCTGACCTGTCACCCTAGTGTAACAATAAAGTCATATTTGTTACATACATGCATCATATGTGCACACCTCAAAGGGTGGACTACGAAGCCCCACATTGTTTTGTATCTTGAAGACACAATTTTTTATTCATGTATTACACCTGCAAGATTAAAGGCTCGACATTTGACTGCAATCGATACTGAGGCTTTTTGGGAATATATTTGAGTTAGAAGGATGAAATTTGCGAATGAAATGCATATTATTTTGGATCTTGGGCCTAGATAAAATGAATAGCATGGAACCGTAGAGAGAGAGCATGAAGAAAACCTTTAAAATATCGCGAACCTACTGAAACTATTATATCCCACCAGAGGTAAGAGGCATGCGGTGCTAGGTTCCTTTTCTACATTTCCCCCCTTTCTTACTCAGATTTCCATGAGCCTGAGAGGAGGCGACTGTAGGTAAAACTGCATTTTGGGTCCATCCATTAGGGTCTGTGGAAATTTATCCCAAGCTTAGAACAATTGAACTCACAAAATTGCTTGAAAATATGCAAGAAACACTCAAGAAGGAGACTGAATATGTGATAATCCATAAAATGTTGATTATATTAATTTACACCAGTCATCATTAAATAGATGTAGGCTGCTCATAAAGTAGACACTCTAAGGATTCAAAAGAATTAGGATGCTATTCGAATCAGTACAAAAACATGCTTACTAAACTAGTCAAAATCCTCTATAGGTGCATAAAGTACTTTCCAAACAAGTCAAGATGATCATGAATTTGCTGAATGAGTATGCACAGCTCATAAGTGATGGAAAGTTGACTTTATCATGCTTTTATATGAGGAAAATAAGGGAGGTGAGTTGGTGCAAAAAACGAGGCAGTCTACCTTAAAACTAGCTTTAGCTTTTTCCTTAAAACTGTAGAAAAGATGGAAACTCCTGAAAAAGAAGAACCAGGCACTTGCCAATATGGGAAGACTGCAGAGTTGTCACAATATTATCTAGGATCTTTCTAATTCATTCTAGGAGGAATTTTGGGCAAGTTTGACCTAAAAATGGAATTGGGTGCAAACTAGCTAGTGTAGGACCTAGGAAAATAATACAAAACCATGCATACAAAACCATAAGATCTCTCTTCATGGTACAAGTAGTTTAAATAATTATAATTCATGAAACAAAATAATTTTAGAAATAGTAGAATACCTGTTGATATCGCTAGTCGTTGTCGTTTGAGGATGAGGCCGAAGGTTGATGTCCTCGCTCTGCTGCTGTTGTAGTCGTTGGATTGCCAATCCTTGATAACCCACCTGCTTCCTCCCTACCATACCCTGATGGGTACTCTCCTTCCCCTGGGACCTCCGAGCTCGACGGGACTAACAATATGTGCTTGCAACGACAATACAATACCATAGTTGTTGTATTCAACCACACTCTTCCACAGTCGCCTCTAAGTCACAAAATCGATATGTGCTCACACTATGGCCACCGGAAGAGGAAAAGTCCTCTCTCTCTTCCTCCCTTTCTCTTTTTATTAACCCTTTCATTAATAACAATGCATCCATGCATCACTTTAGTTTAAATCATTCTTTACTTAACTGTTTTAATTGTTTTTATTCACTCAACCTTATTATCTTAGGTTATCTTTTACTTAGTTTTCAAAAGATTAGTTTATTTAGTTCATATATTTACTTGTGATATTTATTTATTTATTCCTTTATTATTCTTATTTTATTTATTTATTTATTTTATTATTATTTCTCTTTATTTCACTTAGGTGTTTTATTACCGACACATTCTAGTCGCGACCAAAATTATCAACGCACTATGCTCCCAGCATGCCCTTCCGATATTTCCCACAGCTGGGGAGTTGGTTATGACAACTGAGCCAATGTTACCTCAGTTCGACTACCCTGCGAAGAGCCAGGTGGTTCCTGGGGAATAGGGACGAATCCATATTGTGCGCCCCCCAATATAATCCTCGTGATTGACCAAGTCGCGGGCTACCCTCATGGCATGCGCATCTGATGAGCTGGAGTTTTCCTCACTCTATTCAAAGCTCATTGCACCACCCGTTGCTAGCCTTACACATATAATTTCTCAACCCCTTCACTTGATGTGGGTTGATTGGAAATCTTCTCCCATCACCTGCACATATAACACCCTGTGCATCGAATCTCATAAAATAAGATTTTAATCATAACATAATTATTCATTGACCTCAATTTTTGAGGTTTCTCGACTCATTCAGAGTCCATGCATGCTCGTGCATCAAAACATATCAAAATGTAATAACATTACAAATAAGTTTGGTATCACCTTCCATAGTCGTCGACTCCCTTAGAGTCTTTGCATACTAATGCTCTCTTTCTGTTCATGTACCTTTCTTTCCTATCACACTTGAAAAACCATCAGAGTACATGCTACACAATAAATTTGTCAATCATTAAACAATATAGAATTTAACTCTTGCTTGATAACTTCACATAAATTTCTCATCCGTTATAATTAAAATCATCATATAATCCATAAGTCAGACAATGTTTTGTTTAGTTCATAATTCATATCTCTTCAGTAGATAATCATTTTACCCAAGTCCGGGTCATCCATAACCAGATGCCCTCAACAAAATAAAGTTTTAAATACCAAATTAATAAATAGTCGGGTCATTCTTCATAGAACGCCCTCAAAGTCTAGTCAAAATAATGTCCAAAATCAAGGTAAAAACAAGGTGTTATAAGTACTCTTCTTTTGAGCTCACGCTGAACCTCCAACAACCATTAAAGACAACGAATTCATCCCGAACTTATCAACTCAAATACCAATATTCTATACCCACAAATGCATTCACCTATATGTCCTCCAGAAATTATTTCGCCATAGAAGTGAACTCACACTAAAACTAGAAAACAGGGTTGACATGATGAATCTAATTTAAACCGCAGGAGTAATAACTTCTACCAGCGAACAGAAAGAGAGTATTTTAACTAGTAATATGCAGCTAGAACAATTGGTATCACAACTCACCTAGATCAATCATGATTTAGCTCTATCACACATGACTTGATTTTATTCATAAGGTATAAATTCTACACTAGCTGAGAGTTCAAGCTCTGATACCTGAAGAGTTCAAGCTAGGTCTGTGTGAAGAGAAGGAACAGTGGGTTAGGGAGAGCAGGTCGATGTTAGGAAGTATGGAGGAAGAAGCCTGAGCAGAGAAGAGACTGTCGAGCTAGTAACAAAGTAAGCTATCACTCGACGGCGTTGGGTGGGGCCCGGTGCAAATAGTTGGGTAGATAGCTTACTCCCACAAAGGGAGTCCTCTTTGGAAAACATGAGGAGTGAGTACACGTTTGACATGGATGTAGGTGAAAACCTAGTTGGGGAATGAATGTCGACTAACCACTCGACAATGGAAAATATGCAACCAAGCAAATCGATATTCGTGCAACACACACACAAATACTTCAACCACTTTACACACTAGAGAACCAAAACACCAACGAGAAGCTCATTTCGACTCTGAACGTAGCATCCATCATGGAATCTAGAAACCTCACTCATCTAGTGTTGTTGAATACGTAGATCTGAGTTAGTTATTGTAACTTTTATACGTGAGCACAATCCATTTATCCGTTTTGTTACCATTCAGAGTGATGCCCTATTGTTTTTTTAACAAGTGTGAAATCAATGGTTAAAATTGTTACGGGACAAGGGAATTTCTAACAACACGAGTGTATAATTAAAGAAAAAATAAACCAACCACGACAAAAGTTTTGTGGCATAATCAACACGATCCTGGAAGAACTATTTCCAAGTAGTGACGAGGGTTGGTTTATTTCCATGCCTTACCTGTCACCTTGGTGTAACGATAAAGTCATATTTGTTACATACATGCATCATATGTGTACACCTAGAAGGGTGGACTATGAAGCCCCAATTTTTTTTGTATCTTGAAGACACATTTTTTTATTCATGTATTACACCTGCAAGATTAAAGGCTTGACATTTGACCGCAGTCGATGCTGAGGTTTTTTGGGAATATATTTGAGTTTGGAGGACAAAAGTTGTGAATGAAATGCATATTATTTTGGATCTTGGGCCTATATAAAATAAATAGCATGGAATTGAAGAGAGAGAGCATGAATAGATAGAGAAACTAGACGTGTTTATGCCCTGAAATAACACACTTAGGCGAAGGAGAGTGGATGACGATTACTTGTGTCCCCCCTCCTCATTTGGACACATACAATAAACATAATGCCAAAATTCATAGAATCTATTGAAATATCCATGACAAAAAAATCACTTCACCTTCTATTCACAACCTCTAAAATATCATGAACTTGTCGAAACTATTATATCCCACAAGAGGTAAGAGGCCTGTAGTGCTAGGTTCCATTTCTACATTTCCCCCCTTTCGTACTCAGATTTCCATGAGCCTAATAGGAGGATATTGTAGGTAAAACTAAATTTTAGTTCCATCCATTAGGGTGTGTGGAAATTTATCCCAAGCTTAGAACAATTGAACTCACAAAATTGCTTGAAAATATGCAAGAAACGCTCCAGAAGGAGACTGAATATGTGATAATCCACAAAATGTTGATTATATTAATTTACACCAGTCATCATTAAATATATGTAGGCTGATCATAAAGTATATACTCTAAGGATTTGAAAGCATTAGGATGCTATTCGAATCAATACAAAATCATGCTTACTAAACTAGTCAAAATCCCCCATAGGTGCATAAAGCACTTTCCAAAAAAGTCAAGATGCTCATGGATTTGATGAATGAGTATGCATAGCTCATTAGTGATAGAAAGTTTAATTTATCATTCTTTTATATGAGGAAAATAAGAGAGGTGAGTTGGTGCAAAAAACGAGGCAGTCTACCTTAAAACTAGCTTTAGATTTTGCCTTAAAACTGTAGAAAAGATGGAAACTCCTGAAAAAGAAGAACCGTGCACTTGCCAATATGGGAATACTGCAGAGTTGTTAGAATATTTTCTAGTATATTTCTAATTCATTATAGGAGGCATTTTGGGCAAGTTTGACCTAAAAAATGGAATTGGGTGCAAACTAGCCAGTGTAGGACTTAGGAAAATAATAAAAAAGATCAATTATTTTATCCTAAGTCTTGGGATGGGTTTTGATTATTCCAGCAACCCCTCTTAACCTAGAACTTATGTACAATATCATAAAAATATAAGAGATATAGGGCCTATAAACAAGGCTCAGTCACCCTTTACATATTGTTTGTCCATACAAAACAAAGAAAGAGGAAAAACCACAAGGGGAAAATCCTCCCTTAAACATGGACATGAAGAAAAATGTATGAAATGTGGTATTCAATCTATATTCACCACATTATCAACTAAACCAAGCAGTTATTGGATATTTTTGAAGGTCCTCTCAGAAAACATCTCGGTGAAGATGTCTGCAACTTGCTCAGATGATGCACAATATTGCAGATCAATGGCCCCATCATGCACAAGTCCTCTGATGTAGTGCATATGGATATCAATGTGTTTGGTTCGATTCCTCAGTACTGGATCAATTTATATTCAAATGGTACTCTGGTTTTCACAATAGATGACTGTAGAAATCTCTGAGTTGATCCCAAACTCTCCAAGTATTCCCTGCAACCACAAACATTGAGTAGTTGCATTCACAACTCCTCTATACTTTGCCTCTGTATAGATGAAAGTGCAATTGCACTTTGCTTCTTACTTGACCAATTGATTGGTCCATATACAAGCATAAACACATATCCATAAGTTTAATTTCTATCAGTGTTATCACCTTCCCAATCAAATTCAGTAAAACCAACTAACTCTAGGCTAGATTGTGCAACATAGTGAATCCCATGAGTTTTTGTCCCTTGTACAAAGTTTAAGATTATTTTTGATGCCCTCCAATGGATGTCATGAGGCTGATCCATGTATCTAGAAGCCACACTCACTACATAATATATATCAGGTAGAGTATGAGTCAAATAAAGAAGACAACCAACTGGTTGCCTATACTGGGCGTTGTTTTCTAATGGAGTTGATCGCGCTTCTTTAAGCTTAACTCGTGAAAGGAAAGGAGTCTTGCTTGGATTGTAATAATTCATTATGAACTTATTCAACAGATCTGAAGAATACTTAGATTGATGTACCTTGATTCCAAGATCTGATTGAGAAATCTCAAGCCCCAAAAATTGGATTAACAATCCCAAGAGTCAGTCATAGAGAAGGCATGGTTCATTGCATCTTTCAAGGA
The DNA here is from genome assembly GCA_001517045.1 of Pseudotsuga menziesii. Lineage (NCBI taxonomy): Eukaryota > Viridiplantae > Streptophyta > Pinopsida > Pinales > Pinaceae > Pseudotsuga > Pseudotsuga menziesii. The sequence continues at coordinate 30,565 of LPNX010486543.1, forward strand.
GGAAATTTATTTCTTTGAAATTCCTGTGATCAAAAGGTCATCCGCATACAACACAATTATGATTAAGGAACCATGAATCAACTTCAAATATACATTAGGATTAGACTTGCATCTACAATAGTTCAGTGATAGAAAAAACCATCAATCTTGGCATACCAAGCTCTAGGAGCTTGTTTTAGCCCATACAATGATTTCTTCAACCTGCACACAAGAGATGGATTAGTCACAAAACCTTCTAGTTGCTGCATATATATTTATTCTTTCAGATCACCATGTAGGAAAGCACTCTTTACATCCATGTGATGTACTTCCCACTGCTTGGAAGTTGCAATGGCCAAACCTAGTCTTATCGAGTCCATCTTTTCAACTGGTGCAAAGGTCTCGTTGTAGTCAATGCCTTAGACTTGGGAGAATCCCTTGTCCTATAAAATTTCCTTAAACTTCATAGGAGAACCATCAACAACAAATTTAGTTTTGAAAACCCACTTACACTTGACTAACTTTCTCCCTGGGGGAAGAATGACTAGATCCCGTGTGTCATTCTTTTGGAGCAAATGAAATTCCTCCTTCATGGTTGTTTTCCATCTTGGGTATTCACATGAATATTAATATGTTTTTGGATCAGATTCAATCATTAGAAAAAACTTATCAGAAAAGAAAGGTTCCTTGACAGAAAGGGCACTCTCAAATTGTAATCTAGTCCTCCTAGAATCACTAGGATTCCCGGCTAGTTCCCCAACTGATTGTATGATATTTTATACCAAATTTGGTCTTGTGGGTATGTTTGTATATTGAATTAAATCACTATTATTAGACATATCAGAATCATAAAGTTAATTAGTTCCTTCACTTACAACCAAAGCTGGAGGAGTTGAGGAGGACTCTCTAATTTTTGCTGCTACCATAGGCTCTTCTCCGAACTGAACATTCCTTTCAATGAAGGATTTTTGAGTGCTCATGTTGCTCAAATTATACCCTTTGGAATATTTAGAATACTAAATAAATAGGCACTCTTGTCTTTGGGGTTCCAAATCCCTCCTTTTGTCCAATGGAATTCTAGTCCATGCTCTTGAGCCAAAAATCCTGAAATGAGACACATCTGGTTTGTGCCCACTCTAGGCTTCAAAAGGAGTAAATCCATCAAGATACTTGTGAGGCATCCTATCCTAGGTGTAGGATGCACAGTTTATAGCTTCAGCCTAAAAATTTGGTGGTAAATTTTAGACTCCAACATACAAGTCGCCATCTCCTTGAGACTTCTATTCTTCCTCTCAGCCACACCATTCTATTGAGGTGTGTAGGGAATAAAGTGATGCATCTAGATACTTGCATATTCAAAATAATTAATGAACTAAGACTTGAAATATTCACCACCATTATTATATCTGAGCATCTTGAGTTTCCTCCAAGTCTATTTCTCAACCAAGGCATTGAAAACCTTGAAGTGGTCAAAGAATTCAGGATTGAGTTTAAGGAAGTAAACCCAACAATACCTAGAAAAGTCATCTATGAAGGTTAAGACATACTTGGATTGAATCATGGACATATGCGGGAGGGGAAAATAATGTAATTGTGGATGATATCAAGAGGTGCCAAGGTTCTCTCATGACTGAATCTCTCATACTTATATGTTTATGCTAACTCTGGTCATATATAAACATTTGTGTTTGCAGGTTGAAGCAGACTAAAGTAACTGCAGAAGAGAAGAATCATGGACAGCAGCAGAAAACTTGAAAAGTTGTGATAGAGAACATATGTTTTCTTTATGAGGATGAGCTTGTGAGAGAGAATAGATAGTGGTAGAACCTAAATATCCAATAGAGATTGGAAACGTGAAGGACTAGTGTGTGTTCTTAGAGAAGGAGTGGACCTCCATAGGCCAAGAGGAGAAAAGAAAGTTGCTTAAATAGGTTCTAGAGGAGAAAGAACCAAGGATGCGAAAATGACAAGCTCAAGGAAGAAAATATTATTGAGGTATGAGTGATAGGTATGGAGACTAGTTGAAGGTGAAGGCTTAGGTGCAGTTCACAAGTAAACAAAATGAATTTTACAAATACTATTGAAGGTCATTGTACAGGTTCAAAGGAATGCTACGACAAAAGGAAAGATGCCATGGAAAAGGACACCAGGAGGATGAGTGAAGAGGAGTATGATATAGATTTGCATGAAATAGGAATACAACTTGATTACTTAGAAATGCTTCTACAAAAGAAGGAGATGAAACAAAACTAGAGAAAAAGATGGCTCATGAGGAAGAAAGTAAAATGGCCAGTAATACAATTGTTTGAAGAAAAGCTTTGGAGAATCTTAGAGGAACTGAAGCATAGGATGGATCACGGTGTCTTCACTTAGTGAAACCATGTCATAGCACCTTCGTTCATGGGATATTAAATAATACCCCTAATTTCACTAGATATTGATAATTACTTATAAAATCCCTTTTGTTGAGCCCCCCCACCAATACATTTTTCCAATTAAAAAACCCCTATTTTTACAATTTATTCCTTATTTTTATTAGAAACCCCTTTTTATACCCCCCAATACCTATAAACCCACCATACCATATTCCCCGCCACCCAATACCTACAATATATTGACCTTATTTTTTCACAATTAAAAACTCCCCTTTATGAATGAATATGATAAGAGATTGCTCAACAAGGTGAATCACTCGTGGGATGGATGCTTTGGAGAAACTGAGAAGAATTGATTTTAGGGTCAGGTTAATGACATAACAAAGAGAAGTTCAATATTGTGAACTAGAACAGGGAAACATCCTTGGAGAATATGACGTGGAGAAGATTCTCTTGAACTCTTTGAAGAGTTTAGATCAATAAATGAATGTGTTGATAAATAAATAAAAAAGGGATGAAGAGTCTAATGTTTTTAGAACTGATGAATTGTGTGTGTTTGCAGGTATAACATGATACAAATCATGTGAAGTTGTCATGAAGATGAAGGAAGAAAAAGAAATGCACAAAGACATTTCTAGAGGACATAACCAGAATTTTGTTCTAATGAAGAATGAGACTATGTTGTCTCATGAAAACAACCAACAAGAAGACCATACTTCATTGAACAAAGAGATTACTAAGAGACAGTTAGAGAAGACTACTTCTACACTGAACAAAGAATTTTTGGGTCATGAGGATACCCAAAGGGAAGCTTAAGATAAGCATTTAGGTGTAATGCTTAAAAGATGGTATAAAGAAACTTGAGTCAGAAGAGGAAAGTACATCCAGTGAAAATACATATTCAAATATTCCTAGCAGTGAAGAAGATGTGCTTATTGTCTATAAGGAGATGGTTAATTTTGAGGATGAATTAATTTTTTTTGGAGAAGTGGTTGAATAAGGATGAAGACTATAGGGAATTTGCAGATCTGATCCAACGAGTAGATAAAGATTCCAATCAACGATGGCACAAATGAAGAAAATAGTAAGAATCCTGAAAATATAAATGAAAAGGAGACACAAAAACTAGTGAACAACAACATGAAAATCCAGCCAAAGGACCAACAACAATTTCAAAACAAGGAGATGTACATCCAAAGGATAGACTAGACATGGAGATTGAAGAAACAAGGATGTTGATGGTGGAAGTGTCTCAGAGAAGACATGAAGAGAAAAATAAAATTTACATCAGCAGAGAAAGGAAGAAAAATAGTAACAAAAGACAAGTGACAAAGGAAGATTGTGAAAGCAAGGCCAGTGGGGCATTGTAGCAGAAAGTATGGAATCCAAGAGAATTGTAGTCAACAACAAGACAATAGGACAACCGTTAAGTAGCTGGAAAGCTTCAACATAAAGTTTGGGACCTAGTTATATTGAAGATGAAGGATTATGACCAAGAGGTCATATTTATTTTTCTAGGGAGTATAATTGAGGAGCATCTTGCCTCCAAAACCTAATACTTGTAATCAGACCTAGGAGGGGTCTTCATTTCCTGAATTAGATTTCTTTTGATAGAATATTGTAAAAATGTTTTGGTTGTAGGTGTGATTATAGGTGAGTGATGAGTCACTAGGATAATAATAAGTCATTGGGTGAGTTATGTAACTAAGTCCACAACTAATGGCATCATTCGATGAAGATAAAAGGATATCATGAGAGAGTCATAGAGATAGGATAAGGATATTTATTAATCTTAGATTTCAGTTGCTTGTCTTTAGGACTGTGTGGAGAGGCTTCTAGATCTGAACTTAAATTGGTTTCATAATTCTTCTGTATATATTATGTAAGCCTATGAAGTATGAAGTGTGGACAAAACAATGTGAATCAATTTAAAAGAGGCCACTCATGGATGTATCAGGCCTAAGACAACCATAACCTTGGTTCTGGAAAAATGGTGAATGTACAGGTTTTCTTATGTTTGAATTAAGAAAATAATGATTTTTCTGTGTCTTTGTGTATGAATGAATTGAATCTTTGTGTATGATTTATCTTATCTGTGTCATTTAGTTGAAGAATTCTAGTTGGATGTGTGTGATCCAAAATTAGCAAGAGTTCAATGGCTATGTGAAATTGACTCAAATCAAGGACGAGGTTGATTGATTGATTTCCTGATCAATCAAACGTGAATTGTGATAGGAGAATAGTTTCTTTCTGAGTGTGTTGATCTTCAAGATATATAGATATTTTTGATGGTTGTACAAGGAAAAGAAGAGGGATTTTTGTACATGAGAATTCGTGTGATGGATTAATCTATGTGTGGGTTGTTACTGGATAATTAACCCCCTTTGTGTCTAATTTTGTGGAGTTGATTGACAGTTTGAACATTTGCAGGAATATTGATAAATCTCTGTGTATGATGTTGAAGGTGTTCCTAGACATAAGAATCCTGAGAGGATCAATACTTCTTGCCTATGAAGTTGCAGGTGAATTCATGTAAAGGAACCGAATCATGAGTTGAGCGTTCACTGATTGGAAGTTGTTAATGTTTCACGCATTGGTTGGCCATTCAATCATGTATTTTGTTCTGAATGATCACAATTGTATATTCATGGCTTGGAACTGAATTCTTCCAAGGAGTAGAGTGATTGATCGTTGCACTGATCAATCAATTCGAGAAGCCAAATTGATTCAAGTCATTTGAAGTTTGATCTACTACGTATAGATAGTTTATTACAGGGGAAATTTTGTCAATTTCCAGAATAGAGATTGAGCTTGTTGGAAACAGGTGACAATCGTTCTCTCGGTGGCTGCATAACAAACTTACCGAATTAATTTAGATTGTTGAGTTAAGAGTAACCGTGAAATAAATGTATATATTTCTTGTATTCTTGTAGAGAAGAGTCGGAGAGTTGTAAGCTATTGTAATCTTCATTCATTGAATAATAAAGAAGGCTAATACGATTGCTCTGTGGATGTTTCCCTCTCGTCGGTTTTACCACAATAAACCTTTGTGTTCATTTATGTATTTCTGTTAATATCTTCTATGTATTATTTTCTCTATGGATCTCAGATCCAACAAGTGGTATTAGAGCAGGTGGAAGTGAAGGAGTCTGAAGGCTGTATGGTTGTGCAGAGAAGAGGAGACCGACTGAGAGAAGTGTCCAACGTGAAGACAAACAGCCAACTGCGTGAAGGGGTCTGAAATTCTATCTGCTAGTATGAAAGAGAGTGAGACTGTCTAAAATTTCTGAAATTCAGCATGAAGGAGAGCCAGTGCTGAGTACCCATCTGTGGAGAAGAGATTTCTTGAGTGTCTGCGTCTCGCTGGAGGTCATCGTCGAAGGAGTCTGGTGTTTCTGGAATTTGATGTTGTGTTTGCGTTTGGAGAATGGTAATTTTTTTCCCCAAGGATATTAAAAATCTGGATATAAGAAAATAAATATATTTAAAGGATGGAGAAAAATACCGTAATTTTTTAAGAAAAATGGATTCTTGTCTTTGAGTTAAGAAAATAAAACGGTGATATTTTTATTGGAAGTTTGGAAGCAGTGAAGTTTAATTGAAAGTTTTTTGGAAGTAAATAAAATTTTTTGTGGTTATTATTTATGGAATAAAGACTTGTGCTATAGAATAGAAAAAAATTTGGAAGTTTGGAATAATTCTTTTTTATTTGGAAGGCCAAAATTGGAAAGTTTTGGAATAATAAAAAAATTGAAAGTCAAGCTTTGTGCTGCAAGTTTTTTTTCGGAAATATATATTTCAAATAAAAGTAACTAGCAGTGATATTTAAAAAATTTCTTGAGAAAATGGAAAAAACACAGAGTTTTAAATTTGAAATTGAAAAATTCAATGGGAGCAACAATTTCGAGTTATGGAAGGTCAAGATGAGGGATATGCTAATACATCAAGGAGTGGCAAAGGAACTGGTAGGGAAAACCAAGAAACCCTATGATATGTCCAATGAAGGTTGGAATGAGATAGATGAAAAATCTCTAAGTGCTATTCGATTATGCTTGGCCGATGATGTTTTATTTAACATTGTGTCTGAAACTACAGCAATAGGTCTCTGGAAAAAAGTAGAAAGTTTGTATATGACTAAATCCTTGACAAACAAAATCCTCATGAAGCGGGAGTTATTTACCTTACGTATGAAAGAAGGTACACAAATTTCTAATCACTTGAATGCATTCAATACTCTTGTTTGCTAGTTGTCTAGTATGGAAGATATTATTAAATCTGAAGACAAGGTGATTTTAATGTTGTGCTGTCTTCCTAAGTCATGGGCACTTTTTGTAACCTCTATCAGTTTTAGTTCTATTGAGTCTATTACCTTTGATGATTTTGTGGGAGCCTTAATTTTTGAGAAAACTCGAAAGAAATATAGTCTTGAAAACTCGACATCGGAAGTAATGATCGCCAGGGGAAGAACCAGTGAAAGAGGACAACATTCAAGGGGTACATCAAGATCAAAGTTGAAGGGAAAAAAGAGTAAATTGAAGTGTTGGTTTTGCAATAAAGCAGGACATCTTAAGAAAGACTGTTGGAAACGCAAGCAAGCTTCTAAGGAGGAGAACTATACAAATGAGGCAAACATAGAAGAAAATGTTTCATGTATAATTGATGAGGTATTAACTACTTCTACTATCTCAGAATATCATTATGGTTGGTTAGTTGATTCTGGAGCATCTTATCACATGTGTCTTCATAGAAGTTGGTTTCACACATACCAATTTGTAGATCATATTATAGTTTATATGGGAAACTGTTGGGATAGGGAGTATTAGAATTAAAATGTATGATGGGATTGTTAGGACTCTAACATATGTGAGATATGTACCTGAACTAAGGAAGAACTTGATATCAATGGGATTTCTTGATAATGTTGGTTACAAATTTGTGGTTCAAGGTGGATTTATGAAGATATTGAAAGGTATCTTGGTTGTTATGAAGCAAAATAGAGTCGGGAACCTGTATAAACTTGAAGGGAGAACGAAAATCGATCAAGCAACAGTAGCATCAGTTGGTGCAACAGACTTCACTCATCTATGGCATCGGTGGTTAGGTCATATCAGTGAAAGAGGAATGAAGGTACTTGTTGATTGGAAGTTGCTTCCTAGTTTAAAATCTATAGATTTGAAGTTTTGTGAGCATTGTGTTTATGGTAAACAAGCTAGACAAAAATTTAAATATGGAAAACACACTAGTAAAGGTATCCTAGACTATATTCATTCTAATCTATGGGGACCATCTCCTAAAATTTCTTATGGGGGATCATCACATTTTGTCAGTTTTATAGATGATTACTCGAGGAAAGTATGGATCTATTTGTTAAAGAGTGAAGCTGATGTTTTGGATATATTTAAGCAGTTTAGAGCTTTGGTTGAAAAGAGAACTGGCAGGTTCATTAAATGTCTTAGAACAAATAATGGAATCGAGTTTACTTCTAAGGAATTTGATCATTATTGCAAGAAGGATGGGATTGAGAGGCATAAGACCACTGTTTACACTTTGCAGTAGAATGGCGTTGTTGAACGCATGAGCAAGACTCTTCTTGAAAGAGCAAGGAGTATGCTCAGTAATGAAAACTTGCAGCAGAAATTGTGGGGAGAGGCATTGCTTATAGCTTGTTACATGGTCAATCGATCACCATCAACGACCATTGACTGCAAAATTCCAGAAGAGGTATGGACAAGTCAAAATTCTAATCTTAGATTATTTGGTTTTGAAGCCTATGCTCTTATTCCCAAAAATCAACGTTCCAAACTAGATCCTAAATCAAGAAAATTGATCTTTGTTGGATATGGTGATGGTGTTAAGGGATATAGATTGTGGAATCCTACTGTCCACAAAGTCATCATAAACAGAGATGTAACATTTAATGAACTTTCTCTATCAAATTTAGATGTAAGTAATGATTTGAAATAGGCTAATGTACCACAGTTTCATCAAGTTCAGTTTGATATGCAGTCATCTACAAAGGGGAATCATGAGGATGTCGAGGTAGAGTATATTCATGAGGACACTCCTTAGGAAGAGGATGAGCATATAGAAATAGAGGAGATACCACAACAATCTCTACGGAAATGTACACGGGACATAACTTTTAAAAAGAGGTATGATGATTTTGTCACATCTGTTGCTTTCATTTCTAATGAAGGAGAACTTGAAAATTATCAGGAAGCATTGAAAGTGTCCGATAGTGACAAATGGAAACTTGCAATGAAAGAAGAAATCGATTCTTTGGCAAAGAACAAGACATTGGATCTTGTGGAACTTCTGGAGAGTAGGAAAGTGGTTGGCTGCAAATGGGTGTACAAACTGAAGAAAGGAACTGATGACACTGTACCGAAGTACAAAGTGAGACTGGTTGCAAAAGGGTCTTCTCAGAAATCAGGTATTGACTTTCATGATATTTTTTCACCAGTTGTAAAACTTGTTTCTATCAGAATTTTGTTAGCACTAGTTGCCTCGTATGATTTGGAGTTAGAGCAGCTAGATGTCAAAACAACTTTCTTACATGGAGATTTAGTGGAGGAAATTTTCATGGAACAAACAAAAGGGTTTCTTCAGAATCGCAACAAGAGGTTTGTTTGCAAGCTCAGAAAATCATTGTATGGCCCGAGGCAGTCTCCCAGGAAATGGTACAAGAAATTTGATTCTTTCATGGCGAGTTAGAATTTTACCAGGAGTGAGTATGATCATTGTGTACTTTAAAAAGTTGGAAAATGACATGTTCATTATTTTGGTGTTATATGTTGATGATATGCTTGTCGCAAGCAAGAGCATGTTTGAAATAAGAAGGTTAAAGGCTCAGTTGGCTAGGACATTTGATATGAAGGATCTAGGAGCAGCAAATCAAATCTTGGGCATGCAGATACATAGAGACAGACAAAATGTAAAGTTGTGGTTATCACAAAAGAAGTATGTGGATAAAATACTTCATAGATTACATATGAATAAGTTGAAACCTGTTAATATCCCTTTAGCTTCTCATTTCAATATTTATTCAGGATTGAGCCCTAAAAATGATGAAGAAAAGCAGTATATGTCTCATATACCATAAGCTAATGCAGTAGGAAGTCTAATGTATGCGATGATAAGTACAAGACCGGATATTTCACATGCAGTTGGTGTTGTCAGCAGATACATGGAAAATCCAGGAAAAGAGCATTGGGCAATAATGAAATGGGTGCTTCAGTATCTAAGAGGCACAAGCAACTATTGTATCACTTTTGATGGTTGTAGTGATGAAGTTTGTGGTTATGTTGATTCTGATTTTGCAGGTGATTTGGACAAGAGGATGTCCACTTCAGGTTATGTCTTTAATCTTGCAGGTGGAGCTATTAGTTGGATGTCAAAGCTTCAGAATATTGTTGCTTTATCCACTACATAAGCAGAATATATAGCTACTTGACATGCTTGCAAAGAGGCAATCTAGTTAAAAGGTTTGCTGGGTGAGTTAGGAAAAGTTCATAACACTATAATTTTTTTTGTGATAGTCAAAGTGCTATTCATTTGGCTAAAAATATAGCTTATCACAGTAAGACAAAGCATATTCCCATAAAATACAATTTTGTTAGACATGTTGTTGATGAAGGTGGAGTGGTTCTTGAAAAGGCTCACACTAAAGAGAATAGTGCAGACATGTTCACGAAGCCGGTTACTTCAGAGAAGCTACAGTGGTGCCTAGCTTCTCTAAGCTTGCAGGAAAGGTGATGAATAGAGAAATGAGAAAGGTATCAGGTAAATTGTTGTCAAGGTCGAGATTGTTGGAAACATGTGACAATCGTTCTCTTAGTTGCTGCATAATGGACTTACCAAATTAATTTAGTTTGTTCAGTTAAGAGTAACCGTGAAATAAATGTATATATTTCTTGTATTCTTGTTGAGAACAATCAGAGAGTTGTAAGATATTGTAATCTTCATTCATTGAATAATAAAGAAGACCAATACCATTTCTCTATGGATGTTTCCCTCTCGGGGGTTTTTACACATTAAACCTTTGTGTTCATTTATGTATTTATGTTAATATGTTCTGTGTATTATTTTCTCTATGGATCTCAGATCCAACAGAGCTTAAGTCTGAAGACCGAGCCAGAAAAGAACCAATGGCTGAAGAATATCAATGAATGAGGTTGACCCCAAAGGAGGAATTTGCCCAGAATTTGGTGGATCAGACGAGATTAGGAGAGGAGGAAGTATGAACAGATGAGATCACAAGCCAGAAGTTTGATGGTCCTGGAGGATTTCACTACACAGAGATGCGAGGAGGTTAGAGCCATAACTAGATGCGAATCTGGTTTTAAATATGCCCAAATTCAAATCACATCTATTGTTGATAGGTTTGGAGGAGATCAAGCAGGCCAGAGTCATTCCACCGATTGAAAGTATACACAGAGGATAAAGCCAAATTCAGCTTGAGGCTGTTAGATTTTTATCATTCAAGTTAGCATTATCTTAGGATCTTTAACTGAGAGAATAAAAAGCATAGCAATCAAACACAAGAGACAATAGACACAAAGATTTTCCTTGGGGAAACCATAAAGGAGAAAACCCCACAACTTTCTTAGAGATAGAATGAGCACCAATGGCAAAAGTAAAATCTGAAAACATAAAGATGATCTCTGACAGCAGTTGTCTCTTTCTCTGATCCCATCTTCTTCTCTCTCACTCATGCGCCCCAGTGAGTGAGTGAGTGTGTGTGTGATAAATAGAGAGTCTCACTCTCTATTTATATTCTTTCGTTCACTTAACCTTTAACTCAGTTATGTAGGCTCGAGTAATCCTAACTCAGTTATGTAGGCTCTAGTAACCACAACTAGGGTACTGATGACCTGACTTACATTAAATCAGCTAGGGCCGACTTCTCTAGGAGAGTCTAATAACCCTGGTGCCCCACAACTGCGGGGACTTTAACCCTTGATCAATATGAGGGTTACCCACAATGACTTGACATGACTTGTTTACATTATTGAATCTCTCGATAGGCACATCGGGGCATGACATGACTCCAATACATTACAGACACTTCCCGGAATAAAAATCGGGGTACAATACATAATATATACAGGTGAATACATTCCGAAGTTACAAATACATCAACACTCCCTCTTAACTAGGAAGGTATTCTATCGACACATTTTATCAGCACAAGTCTTCTTCTCTGTGTTATTTTTTCAACATTCAAGCTAGCATTTAGCATTATTTTAGGATCTTTAACTGAGAGAACAACAAGTACAACAACCAAACACAAGAGACAATGAAAATAGAGTTTTTCCTCGGGGAAACCATAAATGGAGAAAACCCCACAACTTCCTTAGAGATAGAATCAACAAAAAAGGTAAGACCCCAAAACAGTAAGATGATCTCCCAACAATAATAACCTTCTTCTTGTCTAGCCCTAGTGTCTTCTCCTTCCTCAACTATGCACTACACTTGAGTGTGTTTGTGATGTGTGCTAAATAGAGAGTTCAACTCTCTATTTATACTAATCTTGGCATGACTAAAACCCTACTAGGCTCGACCTCTCTAGGAGAGTCTAATAACCCTAGTGCCCCAAAACTGTGGGGACTTTAACCCTTAGACAATAGGTGGGTTACCCACAATGACTTGACATGACTTGTTTACATTATAGATCTTCCTGATCGGAACATCGGGGCATGACATGACATGATAACATCCTGGAATAAACATCGGGTTACAATAGATAAGAAATACAAGTGAATACATTTCGAAGTTACAATTACATTAACACTCCCTCTTAACTAGGAAGGTATTCTCTCGAGACAATTTTCATCACTGGTCTTCTTCTCTGGATCTTCTCGTCATCTGCATCTCCAAGCAATCTTCGTCTTCAAGTCATATTTATCTTCATGCCATCTTCATTTTTGGATTTGGATCATCACTCAATCTGGATCATCATCATCGGACATCATCACTGGATCTATATCATCACTGGATCTGGATCATCACTGGACATCATCATTGGATCTGGATCATCACTGGATCTGGATCATCACTACTGGATCTGGATCAGCACTCGATCTGGATCATCACTGCTGGATCTGGATCATCACTACTGGATCTGGATCATCACTCGATCTAGATCATCACTGCTGGATCTGGATCATCACTCGATCTGGATCTCTTGAAGTCATCATAACTAGATCTGGATCTCCTCTGGTCATCATCATATGTGCTATATCAAGATTCTTCTCATCACAGGAAGTTCTACAGAGCCAACCTTCTTTCATGTTGGTTGTGGGTGTAGCCATCATGTAGGTCTTCTTTAGCGCTTATATTTGACCTACTCGTCAGAATGGCTCACCCAGCACTTGCATTTGACCTACTCGTCAGAAAGGAATTCCCAACACTCACATTTGATCATGTAGGAGCCTACAATCACATCAGAAAGGCCCAACACTCACATTCACTAGCATGATAGGACATCACTATCATCTGTGAAAAGGATTCAGTACTTACATCTGACCTGGTAGGAACCAAATCCTACACCCTCATCAGAAAGGCATGCACTCACATCTGACCTGGTAGGAACCAAATCCTACACCCTCACCAGAATGCCCCCCAGTCCCAAACTGAGCTACCTGTTAACAGACCAAGTACCTCCATTCTCCTGGAGAATGGCAGTTGCCCTTATATCTGACCTGGTAGGAACCAAATCCTACACCCTCGCCAGAATGTCTTGCACTCACATCTGACCTGGTAGGAACCAAATCCTACACCCTTGCCAGAATGGCCCCCAGTCCTAGACTAAGCTACCTGGTAATAGACCAGGTGCCTCCACTCTCTCAGAGAGTGGCAGTTGTCCTTACATCTGACCTACTTGTCAGAATGGCCAACACTCATATTTGAGATCCGAGGAACCTAATCCTTTAGCCATGACAGAATGGCTCAGCTCTTACATCTGAACTGCTCGTCAGAATGGCTCTCTCAGTCCCAGACTGAGTGTTCCCGGTAACTGACCAGGTACCTCGATTCCCAGAATGGCATTCGGCACTCATATCTGACATGGAAGGAACCAAATCCTCTCACCATGACAGAATGGCTCAGCCCTTACATCTGACCTGCTCGTCAGAATGGCTTCTGGAATCGTCACTTCCGCTTGGAAGGGACCTCGATCTGGAGAACACTAAGCTTCTCCATGAAGTACTCAAACTGCACTCTAGCCAATGGCTTCATCAACACATCAGCTATCTGATTGTCCGTTGCAACATACTGGAGCTTCACTACTCCCCTCTACACCATATCCCTGATATAGTGATACTTGATCTCGATATGCTTCAACTTGTCATGCAACACTGGATTCTCTGACAACTTCACACAACTATGGTTGTCACAATGTATAAAAGTAGCATCCAACTGGAGATCAAATAAACCAGACAATAGCTTCCTCAGCCATACTACCTCACAACTAGCTGAACAAGCTGTGACATACTTTGCTTTAGCTATACTCAGTGCCACACAGGATTGCTTCCTGCTAAACCAGGAGATCACACCTGATCCCATACTGAAGCAACACCCTGAAGTGCTCTTCCTATCGATGGAACTGCCTGGCCAATCTAAATCAGCATAACCCTCCAGGTTAATCTTCTGATTCGGATTGTACTTGAGCCCATAATCAACTGTACCCCTCATGTACCTTAGAATATGCTTTGCAGCAATCAAGTGAATATTTCTCGGATCTGTCAAGAACTGGCTCAAGGTGTTCACAACAAAGAAAATGTCTGGTCTCATGTTCGTTAGGTACATAAAGGACCCAATCATCTGACGATACATCGTAGCATCAACCAACTCTGATGAAGCATCGCTCAATAGCTTCAGGTTCGATGCCATATGTGTGGCCATGGCTTTGCAGTCCATCATCCCAAACTTCTTTAGGATCTCTACTACATACTTCCCTTGTCCAAGGAAGATTCTATCTGCACTCTGCCACACCTCCATTCCTAGAAAATAATGCATCATACCCAATTCCTTCATTTCGAACTTGGCAGCAAGCTTTCTCTTCGTATCAGCAATCAACCCATCTATACCTATCACAAATAGATAATCTACATACAGTAGAAGCATCATTGGGTTTCCATCTTCAACCTTGTAGTAAAGGTTGGAATCTGCTTTACTCTTGGTAAAGCCCAAACTGGATAGAAAACTGTCAATTTTGTCGTACCATGTCCTGGGTTCTAGTTTCAAACCGTATAGGGCTTTCTTCAATCTGCACACATGAGACTCCTTGTCATGTGTCTCAAAATTGAGTGGTTGTTCTACATACACTTTCTCTTCCACTACACCATTCAAGAAAGTAGTCTTGACATCCATCTGGTGTATCTTCCATTTCATCACTACAGCCATAGCAAGTACTGATCTGATGGAAGTGTATCTGGCTACAGGTGCAAAGGTTTCTTCATAATCTATTCCTTCTTTTTGAGAGAAACCCCGAGCCACAAATCTTGCCTTATATTTTTCAATGCTACCATCTGTAGCATGTTTGATCTTGTAGATCCATTTGGAAGTTACAACTAACTTCTCGTCTAGTCTTGGGACAACATCCCAAACATCATTCTTCATGATCGATTGGTATTCTTCGATCATATCATCCTTCCATTCTTTCCGTTTTTCCACTTCTTCATAACTGGAAGATTCTTTATCAATGAAATCACATAGTAATGCTACATACCCGGAGCAGGATCTGGTCCTCTTTCTTTCTCTGTGATTTTATTCTGGAGCCCCATATCTTTCCGCACCTTGGATAAGTTCTCGTATCCAAGCAGTTTTCCTCTTATGAGGATTCTTCTCCAGAGGTGGATCTACAAGTCTTTGTGGTTCTTCAAATTCTCGATCTTCTTCTTGAGTTTCTTCGTTCATGGTTGTATCATGAAATCTGGGTGCTTCTGCTTCTTTAGGTTCTTCAGTAGGTCTCTTTTTGGATTTGTTGTAAGCTGTGTCTTCATCAAATGTCACATCCCTGCTGATGTTAATCTTCTTGTATCCTGGAAAATATATTCTATAAGCTTTCGAGTTTTCAGAGTATCACACAAATATACCCTTCTTTCCTGAAGGATCTAATTTTGTTCTCTTCTCTTTTGGAATGTGTATGTACATAGGACAACCGAATATTCTGAGATGGATGACTTCTGGTTTCTTGCCAGAATAGACTTCTTCAGGAGTCTTGTTCTCGAGTACTCTATGTGGAGTACGGTTCTGTACATACACCGCTGTTTTGGCAGCTTCCGCCCAAAGATGCATAGGAAGGTCTTGATCATGAAGCATTGCTATTGTAGCTTCCATGATAGTTCTATTCTTCCTCTCTACAATCCCATTCTATTGTGGATTATAAGGAGTGGACAACTCCCTCTTAATCCTTGATTCTTTGCATAGCTCTTTGAATTCATTTGAAGTGAATTCTCTGCCATTATTTAATCGAAGGGTCTTGATCTTCTTTTCAGTGTGGTTCTCGATCAAGGATTTGAATTCCTTGAACTTGCTGAATAATTCATCTTTGTTCTTCATGAAGTAAACCCATGTCTTCCTAGAAAAGTCATCAATAAAAGAAACATAATATGCATACCTGATTAGTGAGTTTGATGACATAGGACCGCATACATCGGAGTGGATTATTTCCAAGATTCCTTTTGCTTTGCTTTCGCTGCTTGGAAATGTCTTCTTTGTATTCTTTCCTTTCACACATCCTTTGCAGACCCCATCATGTTTTGCTTGGATTTCTGGAAGACCTTTAACAACTTTGCTTGCAAGTGGTAGTGCTCTGTAATGCACATGCCTTCTATGCCAAAGTTCACTTGGCTCTACTGTGTCATGGACCAAGGCTTGTTTTGGATGGCCCTTTAATTTGTACAATCCTCCTTCTTGTTCTCCAATCACCACCGCATCATCGATAGTCTTTCCTTTTGGCCACATGATGAATTGACCATCTATGAATGCAACCCGCATTCCTTTTGCATCTAATGCCGAGATGGAGAGGAGGTTCTTCTTGAGTCCTGGCACAAACAATAATTCCTTCATTGTCAGAGACTTTCCAAAGTCTAGCTTATAGGAATATTCCCCGCTACCTTTTATTGGATATTGGTAGTCATCTCCTAGCTTCACCTTGTGAGATGATTCATGTTCTAATAGTCTCACAAAGTATTCCTTGAATCCTGTCATATGTTTGGAAGCCCCGCTATCTATGAGCCAATCATTGCTTCCATGAGTAATGTTTCCTGTGAGAGCGGAAATCAAAACATATTCATCCCCGCTTGAAGAATCTTAACTTTCATATATGGTTCTTTTCTTGGATGGTTCATCATCCTCTGCAGCATGGGCATGATGTCTTCTTTTGTTGCTCCTTTTTGTTAGTTTTTGTTTCTTAGGACAATTTCTTACATAATGTCCTACTTCATCACATGTATAACATATGATCCTAGTCAAATATTTTCTAGTGTTATCTTTGTGAGAGTGCTTACCTCTAGAGTGATGAGATCTTCTTTTGGTTGACTTGGAGTGTACCGTGAGAGATTGATCTTCAATTCCCATCTTTTCTTCTCAAGCTGCTATCCGAGCTTCTTCTTGAGAGCACTCTTCCCATAGTCTGTTGAACTTGACTAACTTCTTTCTAGCACAAATCCCTTGGATGAAAGAATCCCATGACCTAGGAAGGCCATTTAAGGTAGTCATCACAATCTCTGCATTTTCCACTTCTTCATCTACTGCTTCTAGTTGTTCCTTGATCTGAGAAACTCTTGTGAAGATTGGATTGTTTCTGCATTCTGAATTTTCACATTCTTTAGTTGGTTTCTCAGAGTCATCTTTCGGTTTATGTTCTTCCCTTCAAACACTTTGGTTAGGGCATCAAACATAGCTTTAGGTGTCTTTAGGGAGGACACCTATGGTATGAGATGATCCTTGATAGACTCAACAATGATTCTATTTTCCATAACCAACTTCTTCTTATGTAAGGTCTTAGCCTCATCTCCCTCTGGAACTGGAACCTCCTCATGGATGTAGGAGTCTAACTCATTCTCTTCCAGGACCAGGGAGATCCTATACTTCCAGGATCGGAAGTTATCAGCTCCCTCAAGATTTTCATCAAGCTTGGTATGATGAGACATCTTAACTAAGAACCCCAAATGGAAATACAAAAGATTTTAGATCTTACCAGGTCAAGATGTTGGATTTGAATTTGAGCTAAAATCCTGTAGAGCTGGTTCAGGAGCAAATAAGGGTTTTGCTTTTCTGGAGTTCTGTCCAACCAAATGCTTTGAAATTGATCCCTAACTTCAATTTTGGGGAGGAGATCAATCCAGGCCTCGGCTCACTGAAAAATTCCTCTTCTGTTAAAAGCCCTAATTTCCGGCAGTAGTGTCGGGTCCAAAAATGAAAAACCTCAGAATTGGATTCTGCTTCAATAGAAAGATGCACCCTATGGAGGAGAGTTATTCCACCTTACTTTTGCTGAAAATATGTGGAGAGAGATCCATAAAGTAGGAATCCCTAGTTCCCGTAGCTGCACAGTGTCTTCTTCTCAGGTTAGCTCTAATACCATGTTAGTTTTTCAACATTCAAGCTAGCATTTAGCATTATGTTAGGATCTTTAACTGAGAGAACAACAAGTACAACAATCAAACACAAGAGACAATGAAGACAGTGTTTTTCCTTGGGGAAACCATAAATGGAGAAAACCCCTCAACTTCCTCAGAGATAGAATCAACACAAAAGGTAAAACCCCAAAACAGTAAGATGATCTCCCGACAGCAGTAGTAACCTTCTTCTTGTCTAGCTCGAGTGTCTTCTCCTTCCTCAACTATGCGCTACACTTGAGTGTGTTTGTGATGTGTGATAAATAGAGATTCCAACTCTCTATTTATACTAATCTTGGCATGACTAAAACCCTACTAGGGACGACCTCTCTAGGAGAGTCTAATAACCCTAGTGCCCTGAAACTACGGGGACTTTAACGCTTAGACAATAGGAGGGTTACCCACAATGACTTGACATGACTTGTTTACATTATAGATCTTCCCGATCGGAACATTAGGGCATGACATGACATGATAACATCCCGGAGTAAACATCAGGTTACGATAGATAAGAAACACAAGTGAATACATTCCGAAATTACAATTACATTAACACTCTGTATCATTTGGATCATCATCAAGTCCTGATCATCTTCATCTAAATCTGGATCATCACTCGATTTGGATCATCATCACTGGATCTGGATCATCACTGCTGGATCATCATCATTGGATCTGGATCATCACTGGATCTGGATCATCACTACTGGATCATCATCACTGGATCTGGATCATCACTCGATCTAGATCATCACTGGGTCATCATCACAAGTGCTATCTCTTTATTCTTGTCATCACAGGAAGTTATACAGAGCCATCCCTTTTTCATGTTGGTTGCAGGCCTAGCCTCCATGTAGGTCTTCTTCAATGCTTATATATGACCCTAAGTCAGAATGGCCCACCCAACACTTACATCTGACCATGAGAGGAACACATCCAACACCATGTCAGAAAGGCACGCCCAACACTTACATCTGACCATGTGGGAACACATCACACAACCCTTTCAGAAAGGCCCAATACTCACATCCGATCATGGGAGGAACACATCCAAGAACCATATCGGAAAGGATCAACACTCACATCTGACGATGGGAGGAACATATCCAAGAACCATATCGGAAAGGCTCAGCACTTATATCTGACCATGGGAGGAACACATCCAAGAACCATCTCAGAAGGGATCAACACTTATATCTGACCATGGGAGGAACACATCCAAGAACCATATCAGAAGGGCTCAACACTTATATATAACCATGTGGGGAACACATCCCATATCCATGCTAGAAGGGGCTTAGCACTTATATCCAGCCATGTGGGGAACACATCCCGTATCCATGCTAGAAGGGCTCAACACTTATATCTGATCATGTGGGAACACATCCAACAGTCTCCTCAGAATGGCTCTGCACTTACATATGATCATGTGAGGACAAATCCCATATTCACATCAGAATGGACTTGGACATACATCTGATCATGTGAGAACACATCTCACAGTCACATCAGAATGGCCCTGCACTTACATCTGATCATGTGAGAACACATCCCACAATCACATTAGAATGGCCCTCAGCTCTAGGTTGAGTATTCCTGGTAACTGATCAGGTGCCTCCATTTAGAGAATGACATTCAACGCTTATATATGATCATGTGGGAACACATCCCACAGTCACCTCAGAATGGCTTAGCACTCATATCTGACATGGAAGGAACCAATCCTCTCACCATGACAGAATGGATCAACCCTTACATCTGATCATGGAAGGAACCAATCCTCTCACCATGTTAGAATGGCCACAGACTCATCACTTCACTTTGGAGGGAACCTCGATCTGGAGAACACCAAGCTTCTCCCTGAAGTATTCAAACTTCACTCTTGCCAATGGCTTCATCAACACATCAGCTATCTGTTCGTCCATCACAACATACTGGAGTTTCACTACTCCTCTCTGCACCATATCCCTGATACAGTGATATTTGATCTCGATATGCTTTGAATTGTCATGGAACATCTGGTTCTCAGAAAAATTCACACAACTCTGGTTGTCTCAATATATACAAGTAGCATCCAACTGGAGATCAAATAAATTAGATAGTAGCTTCCTTAGCCATACTGCCTCACAACTAGCTGAACAAGATGCAACATACTCTGCTTCAACTGTACTCAGTGCCACACATGACTGCTTCTTGCTAAACCAAGAGATCACACCTGATCCCATACTGAAGCAACACCTTGAAGTGCTCTTCCTATCGATGGCACGGCCTGCCCAATTTGAATCAACATAACCTTCCAGGTTAATCTTCTGATTCGCCTCATACTTGAGCCCATAGTAAACTGTACCCTTTAGATACCTTAGAATATGCTTTGCAGTAATCAAGTGAACATGTCTCAGATCTATCAGTAAATGGCTCAACGTGTTCACAGCAAAGCAAATATCTAGTCTCATATTCGTCAGGTACATCAAGGACCCAATCATCTGATGATACATCGTAGCATCAACCGCTTCTAATGAAGCATCACTCAATAGCTTTAGGTTCGATTCCATAGGTGTGGTTATGGCCTTGTAGTCCATCATCCCAAACCTCTTCAGGATCTCTATTGCATACTTCCCTTGTCAGAGGAAGATTCCATCTGCATTTTGCTACACCTCCATGCCTAGAAAATAGTGCATCATCCCCAAGTCCTTCATCTCGAACTTGGTAGCAAGTCTCCTTCTTTAATGAGTTCCTCTTTTTTGTCAGGAACAAGTCATCGACATATAACAAGAACATTACTGGTCTTCCGCCTTCAATCTTGAAGCAAAGGTTGGAATCCACTTTACTTTCAGTAAAGCCTAGAGTCATTAGTAAGCTATCGATCCCGTTGTACCATGTCGAACCTTGAGATCTTCTATAGTCACTCCCTCTGAAGAGGAGCATCATACTCCCTCTGTCTTTTGTACTCTATGCACTGAAACATTATGTACCTGAGTGACAAGTAGCTTCCTCTTATACTAATTATTTTATGTATCCATTTAGGGTCACCGGATACCAAGATCCTCTATCTTGAACCTTTTCAAAAGTTCTTCTCGCACCCATCTGTGAGCTTGTCACATTCTTCAATCTCCTCATGTATGTATTATCCCATGGGTGTCTTCTAATCTCATACAAGGTCTTCTATAATTTGCACACATGATTCTTCCTATCATGTGTCTTAACTTCTAGTGGCTGCAAATGTTTCTTTGTAGTCTATGCCTTCTATTCGTGAGAAGCGTCGTGCTATGAATCTTGCCTTGTATCCCACGACGTTTCCATCTATTGCATGATGGAACTATGAACTTCCCTTCACGTATTCGATACTACATCCTAGACATCATTCTTCTTGAATTGTCGTCACTTGTTCTTCGGAACAAGTCTTATCCTTCTTTGCTTGTAGGAGATTTTACGCGATCTTTCCTACAAGTCAAATGCATTAGTTGTATGGTTAGAAACATTTCATAAGGTATATTCATAATGAAAAATTATTTTGTATCAAGATATATGATTATGCAACTATTTTAGCCAATACAACATTCATCCATATCTCACGGAAACTTTCTAGATGCCTTCCATCTCTACCAGGACAACATTGAAATTGTGCACTAATCCAATATGTCAGCAAGGAGGTTTCATTCTAGATAAGTAGCAATGGAGAGTTGTATAGCACCATGAGCTACTTACCCATCACATGCGTATTAGTAGTATACTGTCATTAATGCAAACATTCTATCATGCATAATACATCAACTGAATATAAACAAATGCATAACAAAAACAATATCATGAAATGACAATTGAATACTTATCTTTATTTGTTTCATGGGTAGACTCCTTCTTGAGCCTTCAGCTTCATCATCTTCTTCAGTCACCATTTCTTATCCAAATTCTAAGATGGATAAGAGTTTCTTCAAGAGTTGAGTTCTTCATATTCCTCATCGCTTGAGGGATCTTCTTTGGATGGTGAGAGCTTGATATTCAGTTGCTCCCATCTTCTCTTCTCTTATTATGAGTCGAGCATCTTCTTCTTCTCAGAGTCTGCTGAAAGTAATCACTTCCTTCTGGCACACACTCCTCACATGAATGAATCCCATGATCCTAGGAGGCCATTCAAGGTGGCTATCACCACTTTTGCATTCTCCACTTCTTCTTCTACTGCTACAAGTTGTTCTTTGATTTGAGAGACCCTCGTAAAGTATGACTATATGGTCTCTGCATTCTGGATCTTCACATTCTTCAACTGTTTTCTCAAAGTCATATTTCGATTTATGTTCTTTCCTTCAAATACCTTGGTCAAGGAATCAAACATCTCTTTCGGTGTCTTTAGGCAATACACTTGTGGTATAAGGTGATCCGTGATTGAATTAGCAATGATCTTCTTGGCCTTGACCAAGTTCTTATGGTGTAAGGATTTTAGCCTCATCTCCCTCTGGAAATGGAACCTCTCTACTTATGTAGGTTTCCAATTCATTTTCTTTAGAGAGATCATATACTTCCATGCTTGGAAGTTGTTAACTTCAACAAGCTTATCATCAAGCTGATGTGATAGATCACTTTGAAATGAGAACCTCAAATGAAAATAGCAAAAGATTAGATCTTACCGATTTGAGGTGTCCGTCTTGGTTCCAGAGCTGGCTGATCTAGGGTTTGTCAGAGAAACCCTAATTTTAAAAATTTGGAATATTTCAAATCTGATTGGCTAGAAAGATAGACCTCTTCAATGTGAGCTGTCCAATGTACTCCTTTTCTAAAAACAGTGGAGGGAAGCTCCCGGAACAGAAAGCCCTAGTTTTCCAATTTCTTCTACAGAAATTCCTGATACTGTTTTTGCGGTATCTCTACAATTAATACTCCTATGTATCTGAAATTTCACACTGAGGTATCCTCGCCTATCAATGTTCCAACACCATAGGTTTCACCAATTGGGATTTATGAGCGGTTTCCCAAGTTGACCTGTTTTAGGATTGTTCAGAATAGCGAAGTTGTACGGACTTCCACATGTCACCGTTTCATCTTCGGGGTATAAAACTTCTACCACATAAAGTATAGTCCATTCCATTTTTGGAAAATCTTCAGATATGTCGTTTGGACATTCGTATCCCGATATATAGCAATTTTCTCTAGGTGTCCTATTTGGGGAGGAATCATGGGAGAGGCTGCAACCCTAACTTGGAGGAATCATATCTCCTAGAATATAGTGAATCTAAGACTGAAACTTTGATACAGTGTACATCAGGATTTTATATTCTACCTATGAAAGTTTTGGGCCCTGAGACATCTGAAATCCTGAGATATAGCGAATTTACCAAAACTTATCAGTTTTAGTATTTAGGGTTTTTCCAGCCTAGGGTCAAACTAGGGTTTGACTTTCTCGGAGTTACACCTAACCAAAAATATCGACCCAGGTCTCTAAAATTCGATTTTGATGAGGAGAGAAATCCTATGTTGGGCTCACTGAAAAATTTCTCTTCTGTAAAAAGCCCTAATTTCCTGCACCAAAAACTGAAAAATGCTCGGAATCAAATTCTGCTTCAATAGAAAGATGCACCCTTCAATGGAGATTCATCCTAGCATACTTTTGCTAATGGATTGTGGAGAGAGACCCAAAAAGTAAGAATCCCTAGCTTTTGCAGCTGCACAATGTCTTCTTCTCAGGTTAGCTCTGATACCATGTTACATTTTTATCATTCAAGCTAGCATTATCTTAGGATCTTTAACTGAGAGAATAACAAGCACAACAATCAAACACAAGAGACAATAGACACAAAGATTTTCCTTTGGGAAACCATAAAGGAGAAAACCCTGCAACTCCCTCAGAGATAGAATGAGCACCAATGGCAAAAGTAAAAATTGAAAACATAAAGATGATCTTCGACAGCAGTTGTCCCTTTCTCTGATCCCAGCTTCTTCTCTCTCACTCATGCGCCCTAGTGAGTGAGTGTGTGTGTGTGATAAATAGAGAGTCTCACTCTCTATTTATATTCTTTCATTCACTTAACCTTTAAATCTGTTATGTAGGCTCGAGTAATCCTAACTCAGTTATGTAGGCTCGAGTAACCACAACTGGGGTACTAATGACCCGACTTACATTAACTCACCTAGGGATGACTTCTCTAGGAGAGTCTAATAACCCTAGTGCCCCATAACTGCGGGGACTTTAACCCTTGATCAATAGGAGGGTTACCCACAATGACTTGACATGACTTGTTTACATTATTGAATCTCCCGATAGGCACATCCGGGCATGACATGACTCCAATACATTACAGACACTTCCCAGAATAAACATCGGGGTACAATACATAAGATAAACGTGAATACATCTGAAGTTACAAATACATCAACAGAGGTCCGGTGTGTAGCTAGGCAGAACACTAACTATTTTTTATAATATTTCTATCATATCTTGTGGACACTAACTATTTTTAAAAAAATTAGTATTTATGTTCTCAAATATTTCCTAAACATATGCACTAAAGTTGAAGATCAATCAATGCCTTCAATCTCCCCATTGATGCTCAATGCAAAGACTCCCAACAACATTTATTTTTTCAATATTTTCCATTTTATAATGCCTTGGTGAACACATTTATATGTTTATCACTAGCTCTACAAATCTTAATTTAATATGATCATAATATACAAGTTCTTTAAAGAAGTGATGTTGTATATCGATGCGTTTAGTGTGGCCATGATACACTAGATTTCGTGTTATGTCAATAGTATAATTGTTGTCACAATAAATATTAGTTTCTATATTTTATTCTTGGTTTAAATATCCCAATATTCTATCTAACTAAACTAAATGGACATGTTGATGAGGTTGGTGCAACGTATTCTCCTTTTGTTATTGACAAGGAAACCATGAATTCTTCTTTTAATACCATGAGATAACACTAGATCCAAGTTGGCAAATTGAATATTTTGAAGTGCTTTTATGGTATTCAAGGAACCTTACCTAGTCACTATATATGTATCCAACTAAACAACTGAACCATCATATGAATTGTATGAAATACCAAAAATGTGTGTCATTAACATATCTCAATGTTCTTTTCACAACACCAAACTTGTTCTTACATCAACGTTGAAAGTGAAATCATAGTATACATTGCATCAATTCTAACATAGGTAATGTAGATAAGACTCCAGGCACCGGCTTCCTATAAATTATAGGATCAACTTTGTTGTTACTACCATCCTTAACTAATTTCCTGTCCAAGCTCACAAGTGTGCTTTTAAACTTATATTAATTATTTCCCGCCCAAGCTCACAAGTATGCTTTTAAACTTATATTAAGTAAATCTATTACTTACTTTCCTTCTGAAACAAAAGTGATATTTGACTTACTTCCATGCCAAGGTAATAATGCATTAATATCTATGCTAAACCCTTCCATGCTAAGGGAATAATGCATTAACTTCTATGCTAAACCCTTAGAGTTTGCTTAAGTCCATATAGATGCTTCTTCATCTTTTAAACCTTTTGTCCTTGACTTACAATTTCATAACTTGGGGCTGTTTGGTAAGCCCGGTCTCATCCAAGGAACCATTCAAAAATGTTGAATGTTGATTTGACATCTAACTAACAAACTTTAAGTTTCTAGTATCCAACCTTGCTATGAGAACAAAAGTTTCATTCTAATTTATATCTTGATGTTAAGTGACCTTTAGCTACTCATATTGCATTGTGCCTTTCCAATGATCTATCCACATTATGCTTTTTTTCTTTCTAAACCCATGTGACTTTTATGACATCCTTGCTTCAAGGGAGATTACCAATCTTGCATTGTGCCTTTCCAATGATCCATCCACATTATGTTTTTTTTCTATATCCATGTGAATTCTATGACATCCTTGCTTCTAAGGGAGATCATCCAAACTTGAATCTAAGAAGCTAAAGAAAAATTAGCAATATAATCTCTATTCTCTATTGTTAGTTTTTTTATGAATTTCTTTCACCCTCTTTTCCTTTCATGGAAGACTTAGATTTAATGTTGGAAATGCATTTGAATTTGTTGAAGAAGATCTTGGAACTTAAATTATTGTTGGAATTTGTGGAAGATGAGATCTTCTAATAAATCTAGTTCTACAATCACTGTGTTTTATTGCTTTACATGGTTACTCTTTTTTTCATCAACTATTACATCACCACTTAATATCAATGTTTTCCCAAGTTTTCTCGACGTGAACGCACATTAAGGATGTGTGGAGACCACCCTAAAATTTTAGCGAAATTCTGGGGAGGAGGGGGCGAGAGTGGAGGTCTTAATAAAAATTAATATTATAAATTATTAAATCCCAGCAATAACAATTTAATGATTCATCACATGTAAATTACTAAAATTAAATAATAAATAGTAACTACTAAGTTTATCATTGTGCAAATAAAATTAAAATTTTGTTTTTTAAAGCTGAAATTGGGAAAATAGTGGAGGGCCTCTAGGAGCCCCGTAGTTTCAGGAGGGAGCGTGTGGGAGCCCTCCTTCACCGGATCCTTATGAGTTTTCGAGTGTTTCTTGATTTTGGGGACACTGAGAGTTTTTTTATTTTAGGGATGCTCAGAAACATTTTGCTGGGAGCCCCCGGTTTTCCTGGGCCTAGGGAGTGAGGGGGACGCCCCCAACTCTGGGGGGCGAGTCCTCTTGTAACATTGCTTAATATATATATATTTTATACTAGATTATACAACTTGTAACCCTCTATCTCTCCCCTATAACCAACAACATAAAGGACACTTTTCACTTTCATCATCTTTTGTGACTTCTCTTAGTGACATGGGAGTAAATATTACAGACAAACACCTTAAGATGAGCCAAAGTTTTGTGACTTCTCTTAGTGACATGGGAGTAAATATTACAGACAAACACCTTAAGATGAGCCAAAGTTGATTTTCTTAGGGTCCAAGCCTCTTCTGATGTCCAAAAAAGAGTTGGACAACACTTTGCCTTGCCATTTCGTATATTTCTGCATTCCACCATCCCATTTTGCAGAGGGTATAGCTTGCAGTCAGTTGCCCCTTTATTCCATTCTCTTGCAAATGTTTTACAATTCATGGGAAGTAAGACAAACAGGTTGGAATTTTCCAATTGTAAAATAACTCTTTATGCTCTGTGTCAATTCACAGGAATATTTTCATATTGCTTCTCAGACTCCCAGCACAGTTGTCACAATTACTGCTTCTCCAAAAGGAGACCACTTACTTACGAACAAGCAAAAAGCGAAGCTGCCAGCCATGAAACTCAATTCATTGTGGGGCCGATGCCAACACTGTACTTCATGGTTTTGGGTGACAGAGAAGAAAATATTATAAAAACAAAATCTGTAATCGCTTGTAAAACAAAACTTCCTCGAACTAAGTGCATGTTCAAGATTCGTTGGGCTTGGAATGGTCCAGCAAACATTGTCATTTTATAAAGTTTTATTTAGTGGGCCTGGTGTTAGATAAACATTTAGTCAAACAATGTACGTGGGAACTTCAGGCATGTGGTTTATCTCTATGTTATTTATTTTATTTTAATAATCAATATATGCCAGACACAGACAGGTTTAATGTCGTTCGACATATTATCCATGCAATTCTATAGATAGTGCAGTACTGTTTAGTATAAAGATCAAGTTTTGAGATCTGAGTGCAAATTACCAACAAGCAGGCAGAGAGATTGGTTGGGTTTTGATTAATTAAAGATTTATTCACTGGTGTCTGATAGGTCCACATGTTGGGTGAATGGTGTAATTGAAGTTGTGAAATTTTAATTCTCAATTAATATATGTTTTTATTGAGGAGTTTAATTTCCAAATAAAAAATAACAATAGATCCATTTACTCATGTTTTGAGTTGATCATGTACTTTAACAATAGAGGGTGGAACAAAATGGTATAATTTAAATTATGATATTTTATTCCAAAGGACTTGAATTAAAAGGCTAGATAAATATAATATGCCCTTTGTAGAGGTCAGTTATTGAAAAATACATTGCAATTGAGATTGTACTATGATGTTCTCCTCTTCCTTTGTCAAAAGTAGTTTAATAAGGTTATTTTTCCAAAGTATGGACTGTTTTGAATCCTCAACTATTGTTGCAGGTGAACTTGCACATACCAAGCTACAACAAATCTTTCACCAAAGTTGAGTTGTTTATGTATTATTCATGATGGAAATCTTCTGGTAAAAACAACTTTTTCGACACAAATGCACAAGTTTTACTAATATAGAGCTAGTAATGTGATACATTTTCCCATTCAAATTGACCACCATGGGTTCAATTTAATTCTCAATGTGTTTTTGCTGGGTAGCTGGGTCAATTTTTTTATAAACCAGTTCATGGCTAGCTTTCTTCTTTGAGCCATTCACTTTCCTTTGGCTATAAATAGATACTAAGAAACCACTTTCAACTTCAAACTTGCTTAGAAGTTTTTTTTCCTATGAGTAAAAGTAATTGTTTAAACTAATTAAGTTAAGATTATAAGAATAATAAAATGTTACTAAGTTTAACATATACCAAATAAATCATTTAAGAAAAATGTGAATAGATATGTGAAAAACTTTTAGGAGCAAAACCTATAAATTGTAAATTAAAAGTATTGGAATTGTAAAAAGTGGGATTGGAAGCCTCCCACAACAAAACCTTGTTTCCATGCTTTTGTCTGGGCACAAGTGTTAACCCAACTCAATATTAAAATAACAAAAACAATTTCATGTTTAAGAAAAAACATAGAATAGTTTCATTAAAATTTGTTTTTAGATTATTATCAAATTTATAATTTTTTTTTGAAAATAACATATTACCAAAATTACATTCTCCAAGTCCATGGCAATTAGAAGACTCGGGAAAACACTTTCAAACTTTCTAGAGGAATGAATATCTAAATTCAAGAGGTGCTTCTAACTTGTGAGGCCCATAACCAAAAAGCAAGTGTGCTTGAAATTCTATAGGCGATGCTTGGTAAATTAAATAGTTGACAAATTATTGTTGATGTTTGGTAAATTTGGTAAGTGATAAATTGTTGATGCTTGGTGGGAGGATAGGTTAGTTCCTTCATTAAGTGTTTCACTTTAGGACTTGAAAATTAACTTATCCTATAAAGGAACAACAAAAAGGCCAAAAGAAGGCACTTAAAGGAAGAGAAAGACCCCATATTGAAACAACACTAAGACAATAAAATAAAGAAATAATAAGTGAAATGAAAGCAAAGCCATCCCATTGAAAGAAAACTCACTTACCTCATCTTCATTCAAATAAGAAAGTTTCAATCACTATTATTATATATAATAACATGTCACTTATCTAAATATACACATGTCTTAACAAGCTTATATCTAGACACCTATATATTTTTATTACATACTAATATATATTTTTATTACATACTACTATATCTTAACAAGCTTATCTCTAGACATACACATATTTTAACAAGTTTATTGATAAAAATTAACAAGCTGATATCTAGACATGCACATATTTTAACAAGTTTATTGATAAAAATTAATGGCGACTTGGAAAAATAATTAACTTTAAAAATAAGTCCTAACAAACTGTTTTCTTTTGTTAAAATTTTTAACAGTATTCTGACATAGCTGGCCTGGATATTCATAAGGACGTTAATTTAATTAATGTCGGCCATCCGCTATCGGACATTAATTTAATTAATGTCGACCTTTATAGGTGGTTTGATTTTGAGTAGGGCCGACTATTCTATTTTGTCTGAAATGATTCGCATTTGGGATTTCGTATTGTTGACCAAGGAGCTACTCTCATCAACGTTTTACTTACATACCATTGCAGTATTATAAGGATTATCCCAAAGGTTCTTCGAAAATTATTAGTCTGAGGAGGTTAGGTATCAATTTTTTTTATTTTTTTAATATTTGGATTTTTCGAAGTGTTGAATGCGTTATGAAAGAAGTCATTGAAATTGGGTTCCTCATGCAGGTTAGGTGGTTGGGGAGTAGGCTATTACTATTTTTACTCAAATGACACCTATGAGCGTGTCAAAATTTTCAGTAATGAAAAATAAGGCACGAAAATTAAAAGAACTCTTAGAATGGACATCTTTATTGACCAAATATATTTTAAAAAATGTGAATTCTGAAGAATATCTTCTCATCCTAGCTACCTCAAACTGTGGTCGCATTTAAGGACTACCTAACCATGGTTGGACTTACAATACATCTTTATCCTTCAAACTAATTTTCTTTTCACATTTTGAACTCTTATCTTCGTCGCCCTATTTAAAAAAGTGACCCTTCATTTGTGTGAAACTTATTAAAGAAATTACCTTCTATTAATAAAAAAATCCCAAAACAAAGACGAAGAACCCCTTGCATTCTTGTAGATAGTTCTCCACTTTGAGATCTCCTGTCTAACATTTAGAGTCACGAATCACACCTATAATATTCTTCGTGGCTCTAATAGTCGAGCAACACAACTTCATGATGACGGATGGGAGATACAACAACAGAAGACGACTTAGAACTATTATTGCTTTATGGGAGATACAACTACAGAAGACGACTTAGAACTGTTGTTGCTTTATGAGAGAACCTCAGTTTGTATAGGATTAAACTAGCAAAACCACTTAACTTGTGGCTTGTGAACACCCATAGGCCACAAGTTAAGTGTCACAAATAATTTATTTCTTATTTGTTCTAGTTAAACAAGTTGTTTGCCATGAACTGCTTGTTATCCATGTATCATCTAAATGTTATTCATGCATCATCTAAGAGTTATCCGTGCATCAACTACTTGTTATCCATGCATGAGCTACCTGTTATTAATTATATATATATCTTTTATAATTGTTTATTTCGAATTTGGAACGACTACCATAAAACCAATCTGAACAGTACACTTGTCTCATCTGCATGCAATCTAGGAAAAACATAAATGCTAGCCCACCCCAAATTTTAAGATATAAACAACTATTAATGTAATAAACAAATTAAAAATATATGAAATTTTGTAACCCATCTAATTTGTCATGATCTAAATGATTTAAATATGACCAGATCAATTTACAAAATTGGTTACGAATAATTGTCACGATAAGATCAATTTACATACTTATTTAATGAATAACAAATGTATATAGTATTAATATATAGTAGGACTATAAGTAATTACACAACCAAATATTGCAAGGCTGATTACACACTTACAACCACTACCCTAAATGTTACACTTAGTCATTCAAGAACAACATCCAAGCCCATACACTTATGCTGATGATCAACCATAAATAAAAAGTTACAACAATTTAAAAAATAATCAAACTTCAAAAATACATTCCGGCCAATTGTTTACCCGTTGGGTGAGATGTTTTATCAAAACATTTGACTGTATTTGATGGAAAACACACACTGTGATGGGCAGTTTGCCCATCAAATTCCAACCTTAATCCTAACCCTAACATATGCCTAAGTATGTCCAACGTAAGACAATGGCATAAGGCAATATTTTTGTCTTTTCTATACTTAAAATGGCTTTGATTGGATTTAGTTTTTAAAATGTTTATGATTTATCTATTCACCATTATATATTCATCATTATAGATTCCAATTAAAGTGTTTTTTAGGTTGAATTTCTAAACATAAAGAAATCTAAATTTAAGATTATATATATATAACCGATATTATTTGCATTTTTTAAATGAGAATGCCATGTTACATAATGTTATACAATTTACACAAATTTACATGTTACGTAATGTTATACAATTTACACAAATTTACATGTTACGGCTACTCTCGCTGCAATAATTATTTTCAACTTTATGTTAAATATATTATTGTTATATTTTATGTTTTCTAAAATATATTTATTCTTTATCGAAAATTTAAAATTCACCATATTTTACCTTTTTCACAAGGTGAACATGATCATGAAATTCCATAAATTTTAGGTAATCAACCCACCATATTTTTTTTTTCACAAAAGAATGAAATTTAAAAGAATAAAGTAATCTAGCGTAGTCCAATAGTCAAGGTATTGAAGAAAGAAGCGAATTGCTACTTGTTTCTTAACTTCCTTTCTCCCAATAAGTATACCATCATAAATAAATTTCACATCGCTCATATTTGTGAACTCTTGAATGAACCTTAAGGTGTAAAGTTCTTCACTAAGCTAGACATGGAGGTACTACCAAATCAGGATGAAGGAGATGGATATTCTTAATAGGGCCTTTCATAAACATAATGGACATTATTCAAGTTGTTAGTGATTCCTTTTAGTCTTTGGAATGCCCCATCCATCTTTTAGATCCTCACGAATAAGCTTTTATACCCCTTTCTGTGTAATTTTATGCTTGTCTTCTTTGATGATATCTTGATTTATAGAAAAAATTGACAAGTACAATTGGACCATGTTGATAAATCCCTCAAGATGTTGTTTTGGCACATTTGAAGTCAATAATTATGTCATGTAGCCAATCAATACATGGTACAAGTGGATCCCATTAAATTTGAGGCTACCTAAGATTTTCCATGTCCTTGGACACTGAAAATGTTGTGTGGTTGTTTAGGACTTATTACTAGATACTATAGAAATTTTGTGAATAATTATGGGTAAATTGTAGCCCCCTTAACCACCCTAGTAAAAAAGTTTTTATTTTTATTTTTATGGAATGATTCCTCAGAGAAGACATTTTTAGCTTTAGAGGGAGGCATGTATACTATACCTATCTTAATAGTGTTTAATTTGACCAAGACTTTTGTATTGGAATGTGACACTTTGGGTAGAGGCCTTATAGTAGTGTTAATGAAAGAGGGGGGAAATTGGTATTTACCAATTAAAAAAATGTATGATCTAAAATTTTGGAAAGTACATCTATAAAAAAAATGATTATCGGCGTCCTTCATGTAGTCAAAACTTGGCTCCTGTATATCATTTGGAGGTGCTTTTGAATCAAGATGGAGCATGATACTTTGAAGTTTTTTTTTCGAACAAAGCTTGTTGTTCCCAAAGTAGCACAAGTGGGTCATTAAGATGCTAGGGTATAATTATGAGATCATATACAAGAAAGAAAAATATAATGTAGTGGCCAATGCTTTGTTTGGGAAATCATGTCATATTTTCCGAGAACATCCAATTAGGAAGTGGATGGCACACTTAACACTAGAGCAAACACTCTTTGCACACTGAAGAACAATATGGTTTTGGCTCGAAATTGAATGAAGAAACATGCTAACAATCATCATTTCTTTGAGATTTATTTTGAAGAAGAGGATCAAGTTCTCATTTTTATCCATCCCGACAAGCATATCTCTCTCAAAGAAAAAAACTCCTTGAAGATATTACCAAAATTATATGGACCCTATCAAAGACTTGAGTCTGTTGAACATTCACATAAGTTGCTAATCAATTGGCTCTTCCATCCCACTCCAAGGCTCACGTAGTCCTTCATGTGTCTTTTTTGAAGAAGCTAATGGTACCAAATTATTGATTTCAAATCATATTCTCGCAACTTGATGAAGAGAGTTATATTTGGTTATAATACAATGGAGGATACACGACCAAATGATGCAACTTGGGAACTGACAACATATTTGTAACATTTTTTACACCTCCATCCTTAAGGAAAATGATACTTTTGAATAGTTGGGCATGTTAGGACCCTACCCTAACCTCCATACTTTGGGGGTACATAGGTGTGAGTTAATTGTTATATCAGGTGATTTGATTAAATAAGGCCCATTAGGTAGTGAATTGATAGTTACTCAATGTAAATGGTTATTTTTATTAAATCATGCCTATTTGTTGATGTATTTGTAACTTCAGAAGATATTCTGATGTAAATTATCATTGTATGTTGTTGTGCCCCATTGGGTATGTGTGTTACCCCTTTACATGATATCTAAATCGTGTCTAGACCTTGAGGTACAACCTCCGTTGTAAGTTGGGGAAATAGTCCCCAATGTAACATCATGTAATATGTAATTGTGGTCTCTCTAGAAGAAGTGGGCCCCATGTGAGATGATATATAGAATCAAGTCTTATATTTGGTCAGTGACTTGAAAGGGTATAAATAGGGAGGCACTCTCCCTCATTTATACACACTGCACACACTCTCTAAGGGGAATGCAAGAGAGAGAAAGTCATAGGAGGAGATAAAGATAGCTGCTGAACATTTCTTATTACTACTTTTGGTCATCTTACTATTTTGAAGATGTTTGCGGGGTTTTCTCTTTTATGGTTTCCCCGATGAAAATATTTGTGTCTTGTGTATATTTTATATCTTATGCATTTTGTTGTACTTGTTATTCTTTCAAATAAATATCCTAGATAATCTAATCAAATCTTAAGAAAAACTAACATGGTATCAAAGCCTCTCTAAAAGAAGGCACTGTGCAGCTACAAGAACTAGGGCTTCCTAGTTGAAGGTTTTCTCTCTATAGATCATCAAGTAAGGAGGGCTAGGATAACTCACCTCACTAGGGTGCATATGTTGGTGGTATCAGATTCTGAATTAGAGAAGTTTCACTGTACAACCTAAATACAACTGAAATGGCAGCTAATCGAAATTAGTGTTTCATGCCTGAAAACCCTAGAAGACTAAATTTAGTAATCCTATAACTTTTGCTATAAATCTAGATTGGAAAAGGGTTAGAAGCCTAAACTTTTAAAGTCCAAAGAGAAATTCGTTTTGTACATAGTGTAAAAGTTTCAGTCTCAAATTTGCTATAATTCAGGAGATATGGTTCCTCCAAATCAGGGTTCTAGCCTCCTCCATAATACAGTCATAAACATGTGACCTAGGGAGATTTGCTATATCTAGAGATAGGAAGGTCCAAATGAAATTTTGCAAGATATTATAGGTAGGGAATGGACTATAGTTTCTGAGGTACGCTTTCCAAACCCAAAATGTGAAACAATGACATGTGGTAGTCCGTACAAGTTTGTTATGATGAACAATCCCCAAAAAAGTCACCTTGGGAAACTGAGCATAAGTCCCACTTGGAGAATCCAATTCGTCTCTAACCTATGGGGATGGAAATAGGACATATCATTCTATCTCAATGAGAAGTTTAAGAATGTAAGGAGTTGAAACTTCATATATATAGAAGAATCAATATCATTCATTTTTGCAGAAGAAATTGGAAAACTAGGGATTCCTGTTTCGCGAGCTTCCCTCCATTGTTTTCATAAAAGGAGTACATTGGACAGCTCGCCTTCAAGAGGCCCATATTTATATCCAATCAGAAGTTTGAAATTCCAAGTTTTGAAAAGTAGAGTTTCTTTGACAAACCCTAGATCAGCCAGCTCCGAAACTAGGACGGACACCTCAAATCCGTAAGATCTAAATTTTTGTTATTTCCTTTTGAGGTTCTCATTTCAAAATGACTAATCACACCCAACTTGATGACAAGCTTGGTGAATATGACAACTTCCGAGTATGTAAGTATAGGACCTCTCTGATCCTTGAAGACGTTGACTTGGATCAATATTTTAGTAAGGAAGTTCTAAGATCCAGAGGGAGATGAGGCTAAGGCTAGAGCGAAGAGAATCATTGCAGATTCTATTAAAGATCACCTCATCCCTCATGTGTCATCCTTGAAGGAACCAAAAGGAAGTGTTCGATGTTATGTTGAAGCAATCAAAGAAGAACAATGGGTTCTCCCCTCTCTCCTATCATTGCTAATATTTTCATGGAACACTATGAAAAAAAGGTCTTGAAATATCTCCTCTCCAACTTCGATGTTGGAAAAGATTCGTTGATGACAACTTTGTCTTCTGGCCCCACTCATTGGAAACCCTTGAACAATTCCTTATTCATCTTAACAAAATCTCTCCGCACATCCAAATTACTATGGAAACTAAGCAAAACAATTCTCTCCCCTTCCTTGACGTCCTTGCAACATGTAATAATAATGGATCCCTTTTCCATCAGGTCTATAGGAAGGAAACCCAAATAGATCACTACCTCAACACTCCCTCACATCACCACCCTTCCCAAAAGTGTTAGATTTTTATCATTAAGCTAGCATAACATTAAGATCTTTAACTGAGAGAATAACAAGCACATCAATATAACACAAGAGACAATGAACACAGTGTTTATCCTCGGGGAAACCATAAATGGTGAAAAC
This sequence comes from Pseudotsuga menziesii, assembly GCA_001517045.1. Classification (NCBI taxonomy): domain Eukaryota; kingdom Viridiplantae; phylum Streptophyta; class Pinopsida; order Pinales; family Pinaceae; genus Pseudotsuga; species Pseudotsuga menziesii. The sequence goes on from LPNX010486543.1 coordinate 66,653, forward strand.
CTTGCAACTTCCTCAGAGATAGAATCAACACCAAAAGTAAAACTCGAAAACATAAAGATGATCTCCACAGCTTCTGTCTCTCTCTCTCACACTGAGAGAGCTTCTTCTCTGTCACTCATGCGCCCCAATGAGTGAGTGTGTGTGTGATAAATAGAGAGACTCACTCTCTATTTATATTATTCCGTTCACTTGAAACCCACTCCAACATGTCGACCTCACTTAACAATTACTTACTAGAGACGACATCTCTATGAGTGTCTAATAACCCTAGTGCCCCACAACTTGTGGGGACTTTGCCTCCTCCGACAAATAGGAGGGTAACACAATGGTGGGGACTATTGCCCCAACTTACAATGAATCACCTAGGGTCGAATTCACTAGGATAGTCTAATAACCCTAGGGCCCCACAATTGTGGGGACTTTAACCCTTGACCAATGGGAGGGTAACCCACAATGACTTGACATGACTTTCTCATTATAGAAACTTCCCGGAATAAACATTGGGGTATGACATGACTCAATTACATTACAGATACATCCCAGAATAAAAATCGAGGTACAATACATAAGATATATGGATGAATACATTCTGAATTTTTAAATACATCAACACTCCCTCTTAACTAGGAATGTATTCTCTCGACACAATATATCAGCACAAGTCTTCTTCCCTGTATCATCTGGATCATCATCAAGTCATCTTCATCTTCAAGTCATCTTCATCTTCAAGTCATCTTTATTTTCAAGTCATCTTCATCTTCAAGTCGTCTTTATTTTCAAGTCATCTTTATCTTCAAGTCATCTTCATCATCGGACCTAGATCATCACTGGACATCATCATTGGATCTGGATCATCACTCGATCTAGATCATCACTGGACATCATCATTGGATCTAGATCATCACTGGATCTGGATCATCACTGGATCTGGATCATCACTGTTGGATCATCATCACTGGATATGGATCATCACTAGATCTGGATCATCACTAGGTCATCATCACGGGTATTATCTCTTGATTCTTCTCGTCATACGAACCTATACAGAGCCAATCCTTTTTCATACTGGATGTATCATCACAAAGCTAGTCCTTTTTCATACTAGATGAGGCATCACAGAGCTGGTCCTTTTTCATACCAGATGAGGAATCACAGAGCTGGTTCTTTTTCATACCAGATGTGGCAGCTACTTAGAGCTAGTCCTTTTTCATACTAGATGAGTCTTCATAGAGCTGGTCCTTTTTCATACTAGATGAGGCATCACAGAGCTGGTCATTTTTCATACCAGATGAGGCATCACAGAGCTGGTCCTTTTTCATACCAGATGTGGCAACTACTCAGATCTAGTCCCTTTTCATACTAGATGAGTCTTCATGGAGTTGGTCTTTTTTCATACCAGATGTGGTAGCTACTCAGAGCTAGTCCTTTTTCACACTAGATGAGGCATCACAGAGCTGGTCCTTTTTCATACCAGATGTGGCAGCTACTCACAGCTAGTTCTTTTTCATACTAGATGAGTCTTCACAGAGTTGGTCCTTTTTCATACCAGATGTGGCAGCTACTCAGAGCTAGTCCTTTTTCATACTAGATGAGTCTTCACAGAGCCAACCCTTTTTCATGTTAGATGTGGTATCCACATAGAGCTAGTCCTTTTTCATACTAGATGTGTCTTCACAGAGCCAACCCTTTTTCATGCTGGATGTGGTATCATCACATACATTTGATAATGGAAGGAACCAATCCTCTCACCATGTCATAGCTCTTACATCCGACCATGGAAGGAACCACTCCTCTCACCATGTCGGAAGGGCACAACACTTATATCTAACCATGGAAGGAACCATTCCTCTCATGATTTCAGAAGGGCTTACAAAATCATCACTTCCCTTTGGAGGGAACCTCGATCTGGAGAACACCAAGCTTCTCCCTGAAGTACTCAAACTTCATTCTGTCCATTTCTAGCATAGAATCACATCAGGGCTGATTATGTCCAAGGATAACCTGCGAGCTTTGCAAGGACCTATTACATCCGAGGACAACCTACAGGACCGATTACGTCTGAGCAACCTACGAGCTTCGCCAGGATTTATGCTCAGATGACTTGTCTAACCAGCTATGCTAGAACTCCCTCTTTCGAGAGATCTCGATCCGTATCACAAACTGGAGCTTTACTGCTCCTCTCTGCATCATACCAAAAATGTAAGTCAGATCAATCAAATCAAATAGTTGTTTTCAAAAGAAACATACTACCTCCCAAATCACAAGTGGCAACATCTTTTTCCTCGACTGTACTCAGTGCCATGCAGAACTCCATCCTGTCAAACAAAGAGATCACACGTGATCTCATATTGAAGTAGCACCTCGAAGTTCTCTTCCTATCAATGGCATTGCCTGCCCAATACGAATCCACATAGCCCTCTAGGTTAATCTTCTGATTCGTATCATACTTGAGCCCATACTCAACTGTACCCTTTAGGTACCTCACTGCATGCTTTTCAATCATCAAGTGAACATGTCTCATCATATTATTTTTCATCTTGAATTGTCCTTACTTGTTCTTCGGAACAAGTCTCATCCTTCTTTGCTTGTAGATGATTATGTATGCGATATTTCCTACAAGTCAAATGCATTTTCATGGTTAGAGACATTTCATAAGGAATATTCATAATGGCAAATTCTTATGCATAAATATATGATCATGCAACTACTTTAGCCAATACAAGATTCATCCGTATCTCACAGAAACTTTTCTATATGCCTTCCATCTCCACCAAGAGAACATTGAGATTGTGCACTAATCCAATATGTCAGCAAAGAGGTTTCATTCTAGATAAGTAGAAATGGAGAGTTGTATAGCACCATGACGTACTTACCCATCACATGCATATTAGTAGTATACTGTTGTTAATGCAAACATTCTATCATGCATAATACATTAACTGAATATAAACAAATGCATAAAAAAACAATATCATGAAATGACAATTGAATACTTATCTTTATATGTTTCATGGGTAGACTCCTTCTTGAGTCTTTAGCTTCATCATATTCTTCAATAATATTAGCATCATTTCTTATCCAAATGTTAAGATGGATAAGAGGTTCTTCAAGAGTTGAGACCTTCATATTCCTCATCACTTGAGGGATTTTCTTTGGATGGTAAGAGCTTGATCTTCAGTTGCTCCCACCTTCTCTTCTCAAACTTCTTCTTCTTGTGTGTTCTCTTCCCAGAGTCTACTAAAAGTAATCACTTCCTTCTAGCACACATTCCTCGCATGAATGAGTACCATGATCTTGGATGGCCATTCAAGGTGGCTATCACCACTTCTGCATTCTTCACTTCTTCTTTTACCACTTCAAGTTGTTCTTTGATTTGGGGGTCCCTTATGACTGTATGGTCTTTGCATTCTGGATCTTCACATTCTTCAACTTATTTCTTAAGGTCATATTCTGATTTATGTTCTTCCCTTCAAATAGCTTGGTCAAGGAATCAAACATATTTAGTGTCTTAAAGGAAGACACTAAATTGATTCATGACTGAATCAACAATGATCTTCTTGGCCTTGACCAAGTTCTTGTTGTGTAAGGCTTATAGCCTCATCTCCCTCTGGAACTGGAACATCTCTACTCATGTAGGTGTCCAATTCATTTTCTTCAGAGAGATCAAATACCTCCATGGTTGGAAGTTTTTTTCAACTTCACCAAGCTTATCATCAAGCTGATTTGATAGATCACTTTGAAATGAGAACCTCAAATGGAAATAGAAAAATATTAGATCTTATCGATTTGAGGTGTCTGTCCTGGTTTCGGAGCTGGCTGATCTAGGGTTTGTTAGAGAAACCCTAATTTTCAAAACTTGGAATCTTTTAGATATAATTGGATAGAAAGATAGATCTCTTCAAATGGAGCTGTCCAATGTACTCCTTTTCTGAAAACAGTGGAGGGAAGCTCCTGGAACAGGAAGCCCTAGTTTTCCAATTTCTCCTGCAGAAATGCTTGTTACTGCTTCTGCGGTATCTCTGAAATTAATGCTCCCATATGTCTGAAATTTTTCACTGAGGTATCCTCGCAGGTTCCTTATCCAACACCATAGGTTTCATCAGAATTGGTTTCACCAATTGGGACTTATGATTGTTTTCCCAAGATGACCTGTTACAGGATTGTTCCGAACAACGAAGTTGTATGGACTGCCATGTGTCACTAGTTCATCTTCTGAGTCTGAATCTCAGACCATAGAAATTACAGTCTGTGAAATTTCTATAACATCTTCATAAATTTCATTTGGACCTTTGTTGCCCAAGAAATATCAATTCTCCCTAGGTGTCCTGTTTATGGATGAATTCTGGAAGAGGCTGGAACCGTAACTTGGAGGGATCATATCTCCCAGAATATATCGAATCTGAGGCTGCATTTTGGAAAAAGTGTATATCAGGATTTTATCTTCATCCTTTGAAATTTTCATCTCCTGAACCTTCGTAAATCTCTGTATATAGTGAATGTACCAAAACTTAACAATTTTAGTATTTAGGGTTTTTCTAGCGCGGGGTCAAACTAGGGTTTGACTTTCCTGGAGTTCCACCCAACCAAAAATATTGATCCAGGTCTCTAAAATTCGATTTTGATGAGGATAACAATCCTATGTCGGGCTCACTCAAAAAATCCTTTTCTGTAGAAAGCCCTAATGTCCGCACCGAAAACTGAAAATGCTTGGAATTGAATTCCGCTTCGACAGAAAGATGCACCCTTCAATGGAGAGTCAGCCTAGCATACGTTTTCTAATGGATTGTGGAGAGAGAACCAAAAAGTAAGAAGCCCTAGCTTCTACTACTGCACAATGTATTCTTCTCAGATTAGATCTGATACCATGTTAGATTTTTATCATTAAGCTAGCATAACATTAAGATCTTTAATTGAGAGAATAACAAGCACAACAATCAAACACAAGAGACAATGAACACACTGTTTATCCTCAGGGAAACCATAAATGGTGAAAACCCCGCAACTTCCTCAGAGATAGAATCAACACCAAAAGTAAAACCCAAAAACATAAAGATGATCTCCACAGCTTCTGTCTCTCTCTCTCACACTGAGAGAGCTTCTCCTCTCTCACTCATGCGCCCCAATGAGTGAGAATGTGTGTGATAAATAGAGAGACTCACTCTCTATTTATATTCTTCCGTTGACTTGAAACCCACTCCAATATGTCGGCCTCACTTAACAATTACTTACTAGATCCGACATCTCTAGGAGTGTCTAATAACCCTAGTGCCCCACAACTTGTGGGGACTTTGCCTCCTCTGAAAAATAGGAGGGTAACACAACGATGGGGACTATTGTCCCGACTTACAATGACTCACCTAGGGTCGAATTCACTAGGATAGTCTAATAACCCTAGGGCCCCACAACTGTGGGGACTTTAACCCTTGACCAATGGGAGGGTTACCCACAATGACTTGACATGACTTTCTCATTATAGAAACTTCTTAGAATAAACATCAGGGTATGACATGACTCAATTACATTACAGATACATCCTGGAATAAACATCGGGGTACAATACATAAGATATACGGATGAATACATTCCGAAGTTACAAATACATCAACAAAAAGATAGGCATTCTAAACACCATAATTGTTAGATCTCTTCAGATATCTGACCAAAACCATATAACGACTACTCCTCCAACCAAATTAAAAAGGCCTTTCACAAAACATAACACCCTTTACCCAAACTTCCTCCTAGAACCCGTAATTCCCAATCTTACCTCCCGTTCATCCATGGTACCATTGACAAAATAACTAAAATTTTGATAAAAAAGAACATCAAAACTATCTTCAAACCCCTGAAAAGTAGTAAACAAATTTTCACTTCTGTAAAGGAAAAAAATAACGTGCTTCTCCACCAGGGTTTCTATGAAATTCCCTGCTCCTGTGGCACCTCCTATATAGGTCAAATTGGTTTCTCTTTTAAAACAAGAATAAAAGAGCACATAGCAGACACCCAGCAAAATGAATCCTCAAATGCAGTCCTCGTGAACACTCCTCTAAAACAAAACATCTCATCCAATTTGATAAAACAAAAATTTTAGCTAGAGATTCCCACTATTATATTCGCCTAATTAGAAAAGCCATAAAAATTAAAAAGAATCCAAATAACAACAACAAAGAAGATGGACTAAAAATTAGTAAATCTTTGGCTCCTATTATCCATAAAATCTCTAATCTTAATGAAAATTCCCTAATCATATTTGAAATGTCCTAAAACCCCCTTTTACTTCACATAACCCTAACTTCATTTTTATGAGTTTTTTTTCTTTATACTGTTTTTATTTATCACCCTTATACTTATTTGATTAATTTTTTATTTTTGATTTTTTCTCCTTCTTTACCTAAAAATTGGATCAAAGCTTATTTTTAAACTTCTTTTCATTTTTTGTTTTTCTTATTTATTTTTCTTCCTTAATTCTCTCCCTTATCTTAATCATTTTATTAATTTAATGAAATAAAATAATTCATTTTTTTCCACTCTCTTTCTTATCAATTTAAACTAATATAACATTTATCTCTTATTCTTTAGCATTACTGTTTATCCTAATTCTCATCACTATTTTATATTTATTTTCTCTTTTTTTTCAATTTCCAACTCTTTATTAAGTAATATTATTAATTTATTATTCACTTTTTTTTATTCACTATTTCTATTGTTGTATTTAATTTAATTTTTCTCTTTCTTTTTCTCTTTCTGTCAAAATTTTTAATAAAATAAAATAAATTTATTTATTCTACTCCCTTTCTTATTGACCTTAAATCCAAGGATTTTATTTAATACCCAATTAATGGATCTAACTCTCTCACCCCGCATATTAATTACTGCATTCCTTTACTCTATAGATATCATTTTTCCTTTGCATCTAGACATACAAAACATTTCATATTGGTTGCTTCTTAAACTTCGTCTTGTTTTTGATGAGCAGGGTTCTTGCTTGAAGAAACAATTTAAAATTTCACCAAATGAAAGGCCTCCATGTTCCTTGATTCAAATTTGAAATTTTAAATGAGGAAAGCGACCAAAAGGGTTCCTATCCATTACAAGAAAAGAACAACGTTTTTGGCTCCCAACACCTACAACCTAGGCTACTATGTACGCTTGTCAACCACAAGAATTTGTAGCGTAAACTAGTAATTATGACTGCCATCTTACCTTGAAGTCACCTATTTACTTTAAGGGACAAATATCCCTTAAAGGGAGTGGCAATGTAACACACATAAAATAAGATAGTAATTAAATAATTAAATAATTAATAGTTAGGTTAATTAAGTTATTATGAAAGGAGGCGTCTCCTCATCATCAAGTGTCCAAGCCATATTTAAGGCCAAGACACCATTGTAATATCATCATCTAATATAGTATTCATATTTATCATTCAACATGAAAGTCAGATTTGACTATTAGATGATGATATTACAATGGTGTCTTGGCCTTAAATATGGCTTGGACACTTGATGATGAGGAAACGCCTCCTTTCATAATAACTTAATTAACCTAACTATTAATTATTTAATTATTTAATTGTTATCTTATTTTATGTTCATTACAAAGGAATAGTTACTTTTCCCATGGTATACTTTAATTCTTTGTTAAGAGAAGGTTCCTATTCCCACTTTCTCCTTGCTTAAGCTGAAGAGAGGCCCTAATGAACTAATTGAAAGGTATGAATTCCCTACATTCATCACTTAGTTCCTGCCAATCATTTGTTGCTTCCCTCACATCACAAGTAGTGTAAGGGCCCTCTTTGGACTCTAAAAACTTAGGAATTGTAGGTCTAGTCTAATTCTTGAATTGATGGGGTCGGTTATGAGGTCCAATCTTTGAAAATATGTCTTCCCCATGGGTCTTCTTCTCATCATGAGGTGTACTACTACTACTCATGGGTGTGGAATTGCCCTAAAGTTGGCTAGAAAAAAAATCGAATCCTTGCATAAAATGTTTGGTCATACTTTCAAGAGATTCCTTAATGAATGTTTTAAGGTCCTCATTATCTTCCTTGTCCGCCATATCTCCAAATCCTATTTCTTTTCTAATCTCCTCGTACCTAGAATTAATTTCTTTACATTATTCTCTTCCACTGTTCATATATCCAATCTAAGTTTATAATGGAGGGAGGTCATCATCAGAAAACATGAATAGATAAATCCAATAGGTTCTAATATCATTCTCTGATACAACTGTAATGACCCAATTCAAAAATTCCAAACAAAGGAATAATTTGGGGAAAATTTGTATTGATTAGTATGGACTCTAGGAGTTTCGAATGGTACAAGAGGGTCTCAAATTTGGTTGAGACTGATATTTTGAGTCTTAGGACCACCCAATGGACTATCTAGTCACTTTATAATAGTTTATAGACATCTTCAATTCGATTTTGGGTCATTGGAAAAATTGGTAAAATTTCTACTAAATTCTGGTGCAATTCCCCTAGGGTGTGAGTAGAAATGGATCTCCAACTCCTATGTGACCCTCCCAAATTGTCAAACAGATTATGGGGCCTGATATTAGACTTCATTTACTATCATTTTGTTTGTTTATGATTTCTTCAACAAATATGTAAATATTCATATTCGAATGCATATATTCAGTGGAATTTGCTTAAGGGAAATGACATGTAATCATAGAGAAACAAGGCGCAACCATCATTCATACAGGTGCACTATTGTAGAGAAACATGGGAATATTGAAGTAAGGATTGAGAGAATGGGAGGAGATATGGGTCACGGAATGTAGCATCCTCCTATATGCAATAACAAAACTTCATTGAGCTCCAAATGAGAGTTCTGGGTGGCCTCTCCAACAACCAATTTGGATAATAATCCAACTCCCTCAAAATTGGCTCATAGTAAGGAGAGCGTGCACTCACCGTGTAATGGACAAGCTAGTGCCTTCCAAAATGCCAAAGGAAAATTATCAAATGATCAAAATCCATTATCCTTACTTGTGAAATATTTTTATAACTCTCCTAAGGTCCTCCGAGGTCAAATTCCCTCCTATAAGCTTCGTCCAACTCATCCTTGATGTTTAGTAACCCTTGTGATACTGTCCCTTCTTCTCGTCCCTTCATCTTCCTCTAGATTCGAATTGCTTCCACCAAACCCCAAGTGTGCCTTCTTGGAGGCTATTTTTAGCTCTGACATCTCATATTGTCATAGGTCTACAATCAGGAATCCAATCAGGTCTGATTTGTCATAGAATCTTCCATCATTGTTGTCATAAAGTGCAGGGAATGTCTCTCCAAGTGGCACCTAGTTTCTTCCTAGTATCTTCCTCTTCCATGGGGAGATATTCCTATTCACCTATTTGAATCCTTGGGATCATGCCAAGTTACTTGACACCTCTTCACCTTCCAAGAACGTTCCATTACTCATAATTTCTAATTTGGGGTTAAGTCATGACACGTGTAAGGAAGAATCTAGCCACCCAAATGGGTCTCCATAAACCTCCAGATGTCTTCATGAAGCAATTCCACTTTATTTTCTCCATATTTATTATTTGTATGAACCAATTTAATGTGTTAATGACAAACTAAGGTTCTCTTGGGTCTCATAGCTCTTTTATTGCAAGATTTAATGGCTCCTCCCCCCTAGGAAACTAGTAGGTGGGTGAAACATTGCTAACTAGTAGCGTCATTGGAATGGGGACATGACATAAATAAAATTAGAAGTCCCTTGAATTTACATGCCCAAGTAAACTCCGGTTTCTCTTCATCCTGGCTCGACAACCTTCCTAATTCGCGCATGGCAGGTAGTCTCCCATGGCAGTCTGTGACTGCACTTTGAAAAATCAGAAGCAAGATGTAATTGTTGCACTCGTGGGATTCAGATGAGATAGGATTCGATGATGCAACTGTCCAACCAATATATCCAAACAAAATTGGCAAAGGAATTAAGTGGATATATTTTATGAGAGTTCAATATCGAAATATTAATGAGAATAAATCAATAACTGGATATATGTTTTTGAAAGTTAATATCAATTTTATTTTATTAATGAATACTTTGAATAAGAAACTTGTATGCATAGATATGGACTATATGATTATTCATGCACCCAAGTGTCACATAGTTGGTAGATGGTCGTTGAAGAATCTAGTTCTAGGTAGAGCCTATTTTTCCCAAGATTGTTGAAGATTTGCAGGCGTGTGGCGGAGAAAACTCATTATTGATGACAATGAATATGCTAGATTTCATAATGGAAATAAAATAATGAATCAATTATTTGTCTATGATATCTTTGTTTTGCTTACAAACTTATGTAAGTCATAAGGATTCTGCACCAACTGTTTGAATTATGGGCATGTAGCAAGATGTCTACTCCCATCAACATCATCCTACAAAAAAACATGTTCATTAAGTGTTTATTGCATGCTAAAATGCAAAACACACTTTCCAAGTTACAGAACCGCAAACCCAACTAGTCCTGTAAGAGAAGATGTAGAAACATGGCATGAGTGGGCCTCCATATGAGGTTTAAATTGATGATGCATGCTCTTCCATCAAAGTGGGAAGGAATTCCCAAGACAAGTGTCATCAACTCAACCCAATCAAAACATAACGCATTTGCATTGTTTAAAAAAATCATATAAATCATTTTTTTTAACTATATACAGACCATCCAAAATTATAGACAATTGAAAAATGTATAGAGTCTATGAGCAAATTAATAAGGGATAAATGATTTATATATATTACCTTCTCAAAAACATAATAAATAAATATTCCCTTCTCGAAAACATATAAGTTACTTGTCGGACACATAATAAGTTAGTTTTATATTTTATTGTTTAATATTTTATATAATATTTTATATATTTTAAATAATAATATCATTTTTGCATTTTATTATTATGTAGGTGATGTTGCTTTCTATATTATATGGCATTATTTTAATTAATAAAAGTTAAAAGTTAAGAATATTTTCCAAATAATTCAAGCTCGTTTGTTTAATAAGTTGGTTTTATGTTTCATTATTCCATAGTTTATGTAATCTTTTTTTATATTTTCAATAAATACCATTTTGGTTTTTTTAATAAACATTCAATAACTATTATATAATTTAATTAATACCATTTCCATTTTGTTAAAAGACATTGAATAACAATTATATGGTTTGATTAATATGTGATGATTTGATTTATTTATTCATACTTGATTAAACTTCTTGTAATATTAAAGGTTCTCAATGCTCTAATTTGTATACCATGTTCATTTCACAAAAATTATCATAAAATCATACCATGTTGATGTTTCAAAGCATATTATGTTGATTTTTTAAAATACATATGGGAAGTGTTTGAAGTATAATTAAGTTTTCATTTTTTAAATCATGTTATAAGGTATATGTAGGATCAATAACAATGTTTTTTTTATATTATGATAATTTATTTAGAATTTTAATATTGTTAAAAACAATTGAAAATATAGATGAATAACAATAACAATAAAACATAAAATTTATATAGAAACTTTATTATGAATAGGTAAAACCATGAAGGTAATGACAACTTTTGTTTGTTAAACTATTGTGATTGATTGAGTACCATTGTATGTTCTTACATTATGGTTATATTTATATTGCTGGATACTATTTTTAATTATCCTTGTGGGATAGGATATTAGAGTCTCAACCTATTACGTTATCCAAAATTATGTTTAGGTGAGATTGATGCTTTTGGGAAACTTTATGTAGAGCTTTGCCTATTTGTAAAATTATTAAAGTGATAGATTTCATGTCAAGAATATTGCACATTTATAAAGTTGTATACATGGTACCTTTCACTTCAATGTTCCTTGAAGATATAACACCTATTAGAAAACATTTTAAGGGCACTTCCCAAGGATGCATAAATCTCATTAGCTTGTCTTATTGAAAGCCTTGTCAACCAAGATATGATATTGTTGTGTTTTTTGGTAAATTTATCTCACCACAATATATTCAAATGGTGTATTATTATCCTTCGTGTGGATAAGAAGATGAGAAATTGTGAAATTTTTTTATTGGTATTCATTTCAAGATCATAACTCCTATAATTTATGAAAAAAATAAGATAAACAAGTTTTATGTTGGAACATTGAAGTGATAGGTTTCTGTCTAAAAAATTTCACATTCGTAAATTCTTGAACATGGTAATTTTCATTTCAATGTTCATAAGAAGTATAGGGCCCATGAAAAATCTTCTTAAAGTTGCTTCCCATTGGTGCATAAGGCTCACTATCTTGACATATTGAAAACCATGTCAATTGCGATATGATAATGATATTCTATTTTCTCTTGTAATGTTCTTCTACCAAAATAGATTCAAATAGTGATTCTCCTTCCTTATGGTTTATAGAAGGGGCTTACAATACAACCTAGATAAATATACGCTAAACAACAAAACCAAGTATGCACACCGTGAAAATAAATTCAAATCTATGTTGTTGCACCAAAATGAAGGATCACTTTCCTTCCTCTTCAAATATTCAGAATATTTTTTATTACAACAATATATAGATTATAGTGCCATTGTTATATACTATTCTTAGGGAGTCCTCCTATAAATAAACTATATGATCTTGTTATATGAAAACAATATTATAACGTTTCTATCATATCATCCTAAATATATCTAATGCACACCTTACCTACTTATTACAAAACCAATACTTTTGTTCTCAAATATTTCCTAAGCATATGCAATTAAAGATTAATCAATGCCTTCAATCCCCCTTTGATGCCCAATGCAATGACTCCAACAATAATTGTTTTAACCTTAATTCAAATGTTTCCATTGCTAATGCCTTTGTGAACACATTTATAAGTTTATCAGTAGCTCTACAAAACCTTAAATCAATATAACCATATTCTACAAGTTCTTTGATTAAGTGATGTCAGTGTTTCTATGAAACACTATATTTCTTGTTATGTCAATGGTAGAATTGCTGTAACAACAAATAGTAGTTGGGCGCTCGCACGAAGTTGGTTCCACTTTTTGGTGCCACTTAGGAAATCAGAAACGCACTTCCGAAGTGTAAATCAAGAATGCATATGCGTTATTGATGGTACGTTCGGAATAACCCGAGCCCAAACACAAGGCTAAGGTTCGTGGAAATCTATATCGCATATCCGATATATCGCATTCACGTTTTGTAATGTTAAATATCGCATATGCGATATATCGCATATGCGATATGTAACATTACAAAACGCATATGCGATATATCGCATATGCGATATGTCAAATTTCAAAACGCATATGCGATATATCGCAAGTGCGATATGCAAAATTTAGAAAACGATTACATTTTCATCATTTGTGGAGGTCCTCTCCTTTGTCAATGAA
>LPNX010486584.1:6485-96048 GCA_001517045.1 Pseudotsuga menziesii
ATCGAGAGATCAAGGTACTGAAGATGTTGCTGCTGATCGAAAGGTTAAGGTGCTGAAGATGTTGTTGCTGATCGAAAAGTCAAAATGCTGAAAATGTTGCTGATCGAAAAGTCAAAGTGTTGAAGATGTTGCTAATCGAAAGGTCAAAATGCTGAAGATGTTGTTGCCGATCGAACAGTCAAAGTGCTGAAGATGTTGCTGATCGAAAGTTCCAAGTGCTGAAGATTTCGTTGCTAATTGAAAGATCAAAATGCTGAAGATGTTCCGGATCAAAGACTAAAGATGTTGCTGATGATTGAAGATGAAGACTACATGATGTTGAAAAGCTTCCAATGATTTATAGATGTGTTACCCTGCTGATGTTGATGATGTCCCCTATCTCTACTCTTGTTGTTGTTGATGTTGCTGTAGAATACCCTTCTCGTTAAGGGGGGGTGTTGAAATATTGTAACTTCGAAGAATATTCTATATGTATATTTTTGTGGTCCCCGATGGTCCTACTGGGAGAACCACTTGTATTACATTGTACCCCGATGCTCCTAATCGAAAGATCTAATAAGAGTCATGAGGTAGTCCCCTCTAATTGTAAAGGTGGGCCATTAGCACCCCAGTGTGGTTACTTGAGCCTACATGTGTAACTCGAGCCTACATGTGTAACTCGAGCCTACATGATTTAACTCGAGCCTACATGTCAAATGAGTTAACTTAAGTGAACGGATGAATATAAATAGAGGTGTAGTGCTCCTCATTAGTGACACACACTCTCATGTGTGTAGAGCATTAGTGGAGAAGAGAAGTATATGGAGAAGGAGGAGGATCAGGCTTTGATCTCCTTGCTGGTTTTATCTTTTATCTTTTTGGGGCATCTATATTGAGGAAGCTTTTGCTGGGTTTTTCCCTTTAGGGTTTTCCCAGGATAAATCTTTGTGTTCCTTTTGTATGGTTGTGCTTGTCTATCTTTCAGTGATCCTGTTTATATGCTTTTGTTATGAAATAAAATACTAATGTTTTAGCTAAGCATATGGAAATTTAACAAAATTGACATCCCTGTCAGAAATTATTGCCTTTGGAAACCCATGCAATTTGAAAATCTCTTTCATGAAAATCTTTTCAATGTCATCAGTCTTGTGCATAGACTTCACTGGTATAAAATGTGCTGTCTTTGTCAACTTGTCTACCACAACCATGATGGAATCATGTTGTCTCCAAGTCATCGACAATCCTGTAATAAAATCCATGGAAATAACTTCCCATTTCCATTCTGGAATTGGCAAAGGCTGCAACAAACCTGGTGGATGTTGATGCTCAACCTTTACCTGTTGACATTTCATGCACCTTGAAATGTATTCAGCCATGTCTTTTTTCATACTTGGCCAAAAGTACTGCTTTCTAGCTGTAGCAATTGTCTTCTGATATCCTGGGTGACCAGAATACAGAGCTTAATGGATTTCATCCATAACAACCTTCCTCAAATCTGCTACCTTCGGAATATAAATTCTGCCTTTAAAAGTAAGAATTCCATCTTCTTCCAATTTATATCCTTCATACTTGTTCTCAAGACTTTGTTGCTGCAATTTGTCTTTTACCTGCTCATACAGTTCATCTCTGGAAACATGATTTGCAATCTGTTGCCTCAAATATGATTGGAAAATACTAAGAGATGCCACATGCATTTCCTGTACCTTCCTGCTGAGTGCATCATCTACCTTATTCTCCTTTCCTTTTATGTGCTTGATTTCGAAATCAAACTCACATAAAAATTCCAGCCATCTTGCTTGCCTAGCATTAAGAGTAGGATGATCAAACAAATACTTCAGACCATAATGGTCTGTTATGAGTTCAAATCTTCTACCCATCAAGTAATGTCTCCACATATTGAGAGTATGTACTATGGCTGCAAGCTCTAGATCATGAGTGGCATAGTTCTTCTCATGTTCCTTCAATTTTCTTGCTTCATAACATATCACGTGGTTATCTTGCATAAGGACTCCTCCAAGCCCTTGTCCACATATACCACAAAATATTTCTCTGGGTCTGGAACTTTCAATACCGATGCACTGGTGAAAAGATTCTTCAACTGCTAGAAGCTTTCTTCACACTTCAAAGTCCATTTGAACTTTACCCCCTTCTTTTGCAAAGAAGTGATGGCATGTCCAACTTTGGAAAATCCCTCAATGAATATCCCGTAGTATCCTGCAAGTCCCATAAAATATCTTACATCCGTCACATTTCTTGGAGTAGGCCAATTCATAATGGCTTCGATCTTCTCAGGGTCTACTGATATACCCTCTTTTGAGATAATGTGATCGAAGTATTGAATTCTATCCTTATAGAAGTCACACTTGCTCAGTTTTACATACAGCTGATGTTTCCTGAGCACTTGCAATGTCAGTCTCAAATGCTCTTCATGCTCTTACTCATTCTTGGAATAAACAAGAATGTCATCAAGGAAAAAAAGAACAAACTTGTCCAAATACTTACTGAAGACACTGTTTATAAGGCACATAAATGTAGCTGGTGCATTTGTCAGACCAAATGGTACCACTATAAACTCATAATGTCCATACCTTGTCCTGAAGGTTGTCTTATGAATGTCTTCATCCTTGATTCTCACCTGATGGTAACCAAACCTCAAGTCAATCTTGGAAAATACCTTTGCTCCTCTCATTTGATCAAAGAGGTCATCAATCCTGGGAAAAGGATATGTATTCTTCACAGTAACCTTGTTCAACTATTTGTAATCAATACATAACCTGAGTGTACCATCTTTCTTCTTTACAAACAGAACCGATGCTCCCCAAGGAGACACACTCGGTCAGATATACTTCTTCTCCAACAACTCTTGCAGTTGCATATTCAACTCTAGCATGTTCGGTGTACTCATCCTGTAGGGTGTCTTGGACACTGGTGCTGCTCCTGGCACAAGTTAAATGGTGAAATCAATGTCCCTCTGCAGAGGAAGCCCAAGAATCTCATCAGGAAACACATCCTTGAATTCCTGTAACACCTGATAGTCTTCCAACCTAGGAGTTTCATCTCCTGTTGGTTCTAGAATATGAGCTGCATACAACTAGAAACCTTTCCTACAGAACTTCTTCAACTACATTGCTGAAACCTGTCTTACTGAAATTACCTTTGGAATACCCTTTACAACTACTGGGTTTCCTCCTTCATCCATGCATTCAAAAGTTTAGTTGTAACAGTCAAGCTTTACTCTGTGAGCTTCTAGCCAATCCATTCCAATGAGAACATCATAGGAACCAAGCGGTAGAACATTTAGATCTACACAAGTGATCAATCCATTCATAACCAATGGAAATTTCTCAACTACTTCACTGACCTTTCTCTTAGTTCTAGTGGCAAGATAAACTAACCAAGGTTTCCTATGCTCGACCTTCTTAAAAGCACAATTCTCCACTACTCTAGGAGTGATATAACTGTGAGTAGAACCAGGGTCAATCAAAATAGAAATATATTGTTCAACAATTTTATCTGCAACTTCAACCATAGTTGACTGATGATCTGCTTGGCGGTCCTCTAGTGCTGCATAAATTCTAGGGACTGCCCTTGCTACTTGACCCACTGTTTCTGCTTCCTGAATGTTATAAGCTGGTCTTGCACTTTCATTCTCAAGTGGACAATATCTGTGCAAGTGGGGTCCTTCACATTTCCAACATTTGAGTGGACCCTTATTCTGATGTGGTTCTTTAGGTTTTCCACCTGTCACTCCAACTGGATTACTCGCAGCTTGGGATGGCTGCTTTTGTTGATTCCTGAATCTAGAAGGTTTGAAACCTTTCCTTCTTTGGTCAAACTTTTCATTCTTCTTGTCCTGACTCCTTCCATGCCTTATGGTAATCAGGTTTACCTTTGCTTTGCTCATAGCAATATTTATCCTTTCTTATTGCTTCTGCGAGAGTTCTCGGCTCATAGAACTCAATTCTATCTTTGTAGGCTTGAGGAAATCCACTCAGGAACCGCTAGATCTTCACTTTTTCATCTCTGATATACCGGACACACCTCAACAATTCCAAAAAATTATTTGCATATTCATCCATGGTCTGCTGTCCCAATCTCAGCTCATGGAACTGGTTGATCTTGTCATCATAATACCTGCCAGAAAGGTATTTCTTCCTGAAATACTTCTTGAACTGTTTCCACTTCAGTTTCCTTTCACTGATATTCTTTACCTGCTTGAAATGTTCCCACCAAATGGATGCTCGTCCATTCAAATTGAATATGGAAACCCTTGCCTTCAGGTTCCCGGAATAATCCTGCACTTGAAAATACTTCTTTATCCCAAGAATCCAAGCTTCAGCTTCTTGTCCCGTCTTTATCTCACCATCAAATGTAGGAGATTTAGCTTTCCTAAATTCATCTCGAGAGCGATCCCTATGGTGTTTTCTTCTTTTCCTTTTATGAGAAGATGAGCTGGTATCTCCACTATATTCTTCAGAGTTAGATGATCCACTGGAAGTCCTTCTTCTTCTCCTAGTGCTGCTCTTACTTCCTTCTAGTCTTGATGTACCTCGTCTAGAATCTATATTTTTCTGTAAATCTGTCAAACTCTGCAATATGGCAACATTCAATTGATGCTGCTCTTCCTGGGCTTTAACCAAGCTTCTCATGGTGGCTGCAACCTCGGACGGTGTCCCCTGGAATCTCCTTCCATTAGATTCTATGTCCTCATTTCCATTACAGACATTTTCTCCCATGGCATCTTCTGCTCACTCGTAAGAATCCTGAGCATCATACCCATCATGGGTTCTCATAAATGGACCACCTCTTGCTTTACCACACTGTTCTTTCTGTAGTACTACTCTTGGAAGTTATCTAAAGTTCTGCAAACGTGTTAGTAGGAAACTGTTAGATGCATACCATTAATATAAATCAAAACTACTTACCTTTTCTTCTGGAAATATAAATATGCTAAAACACATAATTTTCCCTATTTCTTTTTAGCCCAGTGACAGCTGATAATCCGCTGAAAATCTGCTGGAAGACAGTAAAAAACTGCATAAAAAAAATCATTGAGAATTTCTTTTGAAAAACCTAAATTCCTTAGGCCCCAAATTGGACCTCATCCCAACTATTCTTCCAATTCTACGGTGGTCAAAATAACTACACTTTCGATCTGCATCGGTGAGCAAGTTGATTGTGCATCGGGCGGGTACTCCTTTGAGCAGCCGCAACGGCAGAAAATGATCTTCCTACCGTTTCCGTGGGAGAACCAGCTGAGCTTCTGATCGGCGATGTAAATGACTATTCTCCTCCGATCCCATGTCTTCATCGACGATTCATTGGTCTATTCCCTTCCTCTGTGTCGGATCCACATCCAACTTTCTAAACCGAATCAGTGATGGAAACCAGCTTATGCGCTGCATCGGCGGTCGGTTGTCTTGTACATTGGGTGGCTAGTCGTCTCGGCTTCCACAACGACAGCCAAAACCCCCTATGTCTTCTGCGGCCGCAAGCCTATCGGCTGTCGGAAGGACTACCCCTGCACACTGACGATCCAAGTCACTACCTTTCCTGTCATTGCGACGATCCAAATGGCAACTTACCTCCTTTGTGTGTCGGTGCTCGGCTATGCTATTGCATCGGATAGTCAGTCTCCTAGGCATCCGTAACAGTGGAAAGTGATTTATCTACAGGTTCCATGGACATTATCGGCTATCGGACCTACTAACAATCGGGGAGATAGTGTCTTAGACTGTCGCAACGATGGCTCTCAAACCTTTACCGTTCTCGAAGAACTTTTCGACATCCTTACATTTAAACAAAATTTTCAAATTTTCTTCTCATCGGCTGTCATAAGCACTAATCACTGTGGCGTCGGAGGGATAGTTAACTAAGTAGCCGCAATGGCGGGTCACCTTCATTCAAATTTTTCCAATCAGCGATCTGATCCACTAACAGTTCCCGATGGACGACGATCTCGTGCCTTAGAGAAAATTTTGAATTTTCTTCTTGCCTTGTCTTCTGTGGCATCAGTTCTTCCATATTCTGTTCATCGGTGATGTCAACGACTATTCTCCTCCGATCGCCAATAATCCCATTCCCCTTCAGAAATTCTGCACGATCGGTGGTCAGAGGCTCTACCCATCGGTCGCGTAGTTGTCTAGCCATCCACAACGGTGGGTGCTCGATCAACTATTTTCCACTGACGTCCATCAGCAGTCTCATCAACTAACTTCCGCCGATGATTTCAACACTTAAACACAATTTTGAAACTTTTCCTCTTCTATCTGCGTAAACTTTCTCTATCTTCCGTTGACTCTGTCGGCTCAATATCCACTAACACCTCGGCATCGGCGAGTGGAAGACTAAACCGTCGGTGGTTTAGTTTGATCAACAACTATAATGGCAGCTCGTCCTCTTCGATCCTTTTTCCGATCGGCGGTCCAATCCACTAATGCTTTTCGATCGACGAACTGAAGCATGATTTTGATCGGCATCGACAGTCGAAGCTTCTCCCTATCGGAATACTAGCGCGTTAGGATTCTGCATCGACGGATGCATGAAACACTATATTCTTTCGATGGCCGACTATTTCGGGCCTTAGAGAAATTTTCAAACTTTCTTCGCTATCGGTGATCAGATCAACTATCCGTCAGGGGCATAGTGGTCTAGCTATCCGCAATGACGACGGTAAACCGGCTAAGCATCAACGATGCATGCTACTAACATGCTTCGATGGCCGACGAAGTCAACACTTAGAAAAATTTTCAAAAATTCTGCGCCGTCGGCGGTTGGAGGCTCTACCTGGCGGAGGCATAGTGATATAGCCATCCGCAATAGCCGCGGTCAATCGGTTAAGCATCGGCGATCCATCCGTCTAAGTGTCCTGATGTGCCGATGGCCAAACACTTAAAAAAAATTTCGTTTTTTTTTTCCTTCGCAGTCTTTCGCCGCGTCGGCCGTTGGATCAACTACTATCGGGTGGCCTTCCCACTAAGTGATTCGATGGGCCGATAGTTCTGGCACTTAGAAAATTTTTGAAGTTGAGGTTTTTCTATCACAATTTTCTGGTTGCTACCGAGCAGAGGGAAAACTACTTCTGCTATTTGGTCTGTCATGGCCAATTCAGGCCCATGCTGCAACCAGAGCTCTGATACCACATTGTAACATCCCCGACCCTCCGACCGACAAAGAGGACGCTACTATACATCAAATCATCCGGGAAACCAGCCCCATGAATATGGACATACATACATATAGTGCTAAAGCATGATACTTAAAACATAAAACATTCTATGAGCATAATCATTCATATACACAACGGAAGCAAAACATATCAATCGACATTCATGCATATATAGATCAGCATTTAACATGTATATTCTCATTCATCAATAGTAAATATATAATTGCAGAAACAAGTTAGACAAGAGTACTTATCTTTATAGAGAACTTGTTCCACAACCACCTACGTCGCTGCAATGTTCCACCCAACCATAGGCCCACGTGCTCCTTAATCTCTCAGCAATGCTGCCACCCCCGAGCTGGGCATGATTCCCCAAGGGATAAGGAACTAACAGGATTACATGTAGCCAAGGATAACAACACCACTAGGGTACACAGTTTAGCCAAGCCAACATAGTTGGGTTTATCAGGCGAACAACAGATTAGCCAAGCCAACAAAGTTGGGTTTATCAGGCCATCCAGGAGCTGGGAAAGGCTAATGCTAAGGTGGTGCACCGACACCAGAACCAGATTGGCTTCTATAACATCCACACATACCCAACACAAGGAAATTAGTCCTTTCTCTACAACGCAGTCCTTCAGACCCTGATCTCCCTTCGTGTGCTATTCAAGGGTTGTGGAGAAGAAAACCGGCTCAGTGGATCTGTCTGTTTGGTTCTCAACCACCAGGTTTATCAAGCATCTCAGGCCCTCATTCCCCACTCCAAGGAAATCTGTGGACAAAACCGCTGGATGCAAGCCTCCAAACAACTAGACAAGCTTTATAGGGAAAACACAGCCAATCATTCATGGACAAATAGCAGTCCGCAACACTATGAACCCTCAGCACCAATCCTTAATGCCATCGCTGGAGTAACTGCACTCTTCAGCTCATGATTCCACGATGGAAAAATGACAGAACATTATGCATCTTGGCAATGGTGGAAAATACCAACGCTCTGCGTGAACAGGGGAAGAATGGCTCCGATTAGCAAGCTGCATGAGAGGAAAATGGCGAACCCCCAACAATGAATTGTGTATCCCTTTTAACTCAGTCCGCGTGAGGAAGAACTGAACCAACTACGCATGAGAAGGTGAATGAATAGCCACCATTCAGATAGTGGACAGACCATCTGAAATTCAGAAGGTGCGTCTTGTAGAGAGAGTGCAGGCGCGTGGGGAGAATGGAAATCGTGGTGTAGTGGTCTTGCTATCAACGAATAGATTCCCCACTAACAATAGAACGATGAAGGGTGGTGGTTGGATGAGACAAGGGAGGGTGAGTGAAGAGAGAGGTGACACATGGATTTCCCCCCCCATGGCTCAAGATTTAACTTTCCCCCTCCTTACCCTTAGGAAATCATGCACCTTCTCAATTTAGTTGCAGTGAACATAGATGGCTAAGTTCAATTAATTAAGATGCATATTTACATGGTGCCACAACTTAATATGTATGCCGCATGTCCCGATATACCATCGGTGACCATTTCAATCCAAAACATAACATAACCAAATCATGGTGGGTCCTTTGCCTTTAGCTCTGCACCATGATTCATTACAATATATACATCACATACATTAATGCAAACGGGGTCAAAACCGGGGTGTTACAGTATCTCTCTGTTTTAACTAGTTCAAAGAAAAATATTTATATAGCTAAGATAAGAACAAACTCTCATGATCTCCATACTGAAACAGGTCATTGGGAAGTTCCTAAAACACCATGGGTGGAAAGGATCTACCATCTCTGTGAGAATATGAACATTGAGGATGAAAATCACTTCCTCTCATAGTTCCCTGCATACACTCACATTAGATCTCAGTTTTGTAATATTTGTTGCAATACTGACCTTCCTAGCCTTTTAACATATCAAAATTATAGTGAGCTTGGGACGCTTCTCTCCAAGCTCTTTGAGCATAGAAATACAATTTAAAAAAAACTAAATAATTTGTTTCTTTAGGTCCGATAGACCAAAGTTGGTCTGAGGGGACGTTAACCATCATCATCATCATCATCGCTATAATTATTAATATTATAATTAATTAATTAAAATATAACAATATAATTAAAATACATTATTATTAATTAATTATTATATTGTTAATTAATTAAATAATATCATTACATTAAGATAGTTTTATTAAATGATATTATTTTTTAATTAAGTACCATATTATAATTAATTAAATAATATTATTTCTATTAATACTTTGCAGATATGTCTATATGCCCATCAGTTACTAGAAACAACCACATTAATTTTATTAATGCGTTTGATTACGTCGATAGATGTAAATTAGGCACATACTTTTTATATTGATGTTTTCTCTATAGTATGTGACTAAATTTACGCCTATCGACGTTGTCAGACACATTAATAAAATTAATGTGGTTGTTGCTAGTAATATTGTTTTTATTATTACTGAAAACATATTCATATTAAAAAAATATTAAAAACAGATTATATTAATATTAGTTTTCGACAATACTTATTTTGAATACATTAAATTAGTTCTTTTGTTTATTTAATGCAATTCAACTACACTATGTCGAAGGATGGGAGATATTTTTTTCTTGAAAGAGAGGCCATTGGCACTTTCAAATGTAGGGAGATAACCAATAAGAGATTTTCAACTTTTTGAGCATAGATGAATTCAAAGCCATGGCGAATGATTGTGTCCTGTAAATTAACATAAGACAAGAAATTAACAATATTTTGTGATCATAACTCAAAATACATGCAATTGTCGAAACTTTGACAAATTGTCGAAAGGGTAAAATGGTGACAATTTTCATCGAATGAAATATGGACATGACTGGCATGACAAGTTGAACCCAATGGTATAATAATCATAACACTGTGATACTTATAGCAAGAAACAACTAAATCCTATGTGTAATATCCCAACTGATACTCTATTGTGTTTGATACTTTGTTTGTGAGTTATGTACTTCAAATGTGCCAGAAAGAAAAATAAAAAGTTGCATGCAAAACAGTGTCATGCCAGAAGGCCCCTAAAAAATAGCTGATTTGGAGAAATAATAGGAGATAAAATTTCAGGGATAGAAGGTACACATACCAAGAATAATAATGTTGATAGTCCTTTAGAATATAGGTGCCATGCAAGCCATGCAAGAATGATAAAGAAGAGAAAGTGCTTCCCTCCAAGAGATGACACCCAACTGAGGAAAACACCCAATCTAGTGCTCTCCTTCACATTTTTGAGGCAAGGATGGTCCGATGGGATGATGGTATAGACCCTCTAGAGAGATAAGGAGTAACATGCAGAAGTTATGAATCCTCTAAGTTCCCTAGTGAAATTATCTATGCTAGACAGGTGACGCCCTCTTTTTCCTTTTTTTGTTGGTGAATGCTCTAGATGTGCCGGGAATGGAATGACAATCACCTAGTATAGTGGTGTGCCCATGTTGAGAAGAATTATGGAAGAATGCATAATATTTGTTGTGCTTCTAAGTTCAAGCGAATGGTTCTGGTATTTTCAACTGCTCCCCAGCAACAAAACGTGAAGCTGCAATAAAACTCTCTCTCCGTCTGTTGGATTTTTTAATCAAGAATGAAGAAGATGATGAATAACCGATGATAGACCTGGATGATCTATCTAGAAGTGGTTATGGCAAATGGATTTCACCACCAAAACCCCTTGTTAGCTGAAGACCTTCGTCTCCAACCCAAACTTGCTGCCGTGACACCTTCTGTTGCTGCTCTAGAAACCAAACTCAATAATAATAATAATCATGGATGATCATTCTTATATAGCTTCAGCATGTACTTTTAGGGTTTGCATGTCACTTTTAGGGTTTTCACTTTACTTTTTGCATGCATGCAATTCTAATTTCTCGTTGACTTTAAGCTTGAAGAAATAAGGTTTTCTTTACCATAATGATGACTTAATACTAAATGAATGCTCTGCTCTGCTCCTAGTATCATATGTCCTCATCCAAATCCATTTTACTATAGTACCCGATCGAGCCTATGGGAATTAAATAGGTTAGTGGGTGTTTTGATGCTTAAGTAGAAGAGGACAGTATAGTCCTCCCTGCTTGAAATTGGTTGTCCTCAAGCAACTGCAAACTAGGATGCTGCAATACCCGTTCTCCCTCCCATGTGGTGTCTTCAATAGATAATTATTTCCATTTTACCAAGTATCCCCGAATTACAATATTTCAGAGTTTCCTTTCTCGAACCTGTATAATTCTCTCTGGAATCAGTAATAGAAGCCCTTCATCATCTAAGGGAAGCAGTTCGGTGGATAGAGCAATGTGTTTCCCTACTGCTTTCTTGAGATTCGATACATGAAATACATTATGAATTTTACTTTCTTCTGGAAGCTCTAGTTCATAAGCCACCTCTCCAACCTTTTTGACTAATTTGTAAGGACCATAGAAGCATGGTTTTAGCTTAGACTCCACCCCTTTTTTCTTAAGTGAATATTTTCTATAAGGTTGTAGCCGTAAGTATACCAAATATCCTACCTCAAAACTACGCTCGACTCTATGTCTATCTGCGTATAACTTCTGTTGGTTTTGAGTTTCCTGTAGATTCTCATTTAGAGCTTTAAGAATATCGTGAATGTCTTGTACCCAATCTTTTTCCTTAGGTGCTCAGTTATCTCCGAAGACGAAATCTGCAAAATTTAGTGCCTCGTAGGCATATAAAGCTTTGAAAGGAGTCATCCTAATAGACATATGGTGAGTGGTATTATAGTAGTACTCCCCTAGGTGTAGCCATTTAATCCATGTCCTCTGTTTCCCTACTACATAATTTATCAAATATCCCTCAATCCATTTGTTGATGATCTTTGTCTTCCCATCGCTCTACAGGTGATAACTTGTACTAGTAGCTAATTTTGTCCCCACTAGTATGAAGAGCTCATGCCGTAAGGCACTAGTGATTTTACTGTCACGATCACTTAAAATGGTTTTAGTTAGTCCATGTAGTCTGAAAACTTCTCTAAAAAACAAGTTTTCTACTTGTGATGCTGAGTAATTTGAAGAAATAGAAAAGAAGTTGGAAATATATTTCAACCGATCTACTACCATGTATAAGCAATCTCGTCCATGTACCTTGGATAAACTTGTAATTAAGTCCATCGAGGTGCTATCCCATTTATTCTTTGGTAAAGGTAATGGCTGAAGTAACCATGCTGGATGAGTGTGTTCGATTTTATTATATTGGCACATACTGCACTCCCAGACATGTTGTATTACATCCTCCTTGAGGCCTTTCCATGACAAACTCTCTCTAAGTTGTCTGTGAGTTTTCAAGAACCCCAGATGCCATGATAATGGTGAATTGTGTGATTCCTATAAACCATTTTTCTTCAAAGTTGATCCTGGAACGAGGTATATCTGATTCTTGTTGTAAATTATGTCGTCGATTACCCTATACCTACCATCCTGTATTTGTTAGTCTAGTAACTCACAAGAAAATTTATTTTTTGAATATTCAACCAAGATATGAGACCTCCAATCAGTAGATATACTCATGAGTGATAGTGTGGTTGGTCATCTTGATAAAGTATCAGCTACAATATTGTTCTTTCCCTTAACATATTCTATTTCAAAATCATATGCATGTACCTTGTTGACCCAGTTTTGTTGACATTCATTCAACTCTTTTTGTTCTAAGAAGTATTTGAGGATGTTGTGATTTGTCTTAATTTTAAACCTGCTTCCCACCAGATATTTCCTGAACTTTGTTAAGGCGTGTAATATTGTTAGCATTTCCTTATCATATATAGAGTAGTGGCATTCACAATCCTTAATTTTCCTGCTTTCAAATGCAATCGGGTGATGGTTTTGCATCAATACCACCCCTAGTCCCTATCCTGAAGCATCACACTCGACTATGAATGGCTGTGAGAAATAGGGCAGTGCCAAATCGAGATAAGAACTCATAATTTTTTTCATTTTTTCAAAGGTCTGTTGTGCCCCTTCTGTCTAGTTGAATGCTTCTTTATTTGTAAGATATGTAAGTGGTGCGGTCAATTGAGAAAACCCTTTTATGTACCTCCTGTAATAAGTGCAAAGGCCCAAAAAACCCTTCAATTATGTTACATTTTTTGGTGTAGGCCAATCCAAGATAGCTCCAATCTTTTCCATGTGAACCTGTACTCCATCTATGCTTATTATATGGCCTAAATATAGCATCTCTTGCATACCAAACTCACATTTAGAAATTTTTGCAAAAAGATTGTTCTTCCAAAATTCCCACTACCTCATCCAGGTGTCTCAAATGTTGCTACCAAGTTTTATTAAAGATTAAAATGTCATCAAAGAGCACAAGTAAAACTTTTCGCAACTGAGCCTTGAAGGTGTGGTTCATGCAAGTTGGAAAGTTGTCGGGGCGTTGGTGAGTCCAAAAGGCATGAATAAGAACTCATAATGACTATAGTGTCAATGAAAATCTATTTTGAAATATCTTGATCCCTCACTCAGATCTGATGATACCTTGATCGGAGATCAATATTTGAGAAGTATTTCCCCCCCTGTAACTCATCCATTAATTCATCAATTCTAGGAATGGGATACCTGTTTTTTATGGTCTTCTTGTTGAGGGCCCTGTAATCGATACACATCCATAAGGTGTCATCTTTATTTTTTACCAAGATTAATGTTGATGCAAATGGGCTAGAACTCGGTCATATGTAACCTAACTCTAGCAATTCCTTGATTGTTTTATCTATATCATCTTTGTACCTTTTGGGATGTTTGTACAGAGTGGTAGTGACTGCCTGTGTTCACTCCTCTAAATAAATAATGTGTTTGAATCCTATGTCTGGCAGTCGACCTGCTGAAATATCTATGAATACTTTATCATGCTTTTGTAGTAAAGCTTGTGTATCTGTTGGATGTCGGGTGTTGTTATCTGGAGGTTTTCAAAAAGTGAAAAAGCATTCAGCCAACCAGTCTATGTCTCCCTGTCTGAGTGCGACCTCCATCCTATGTGAGGATACTCACTTGGGGGGATAAGTGTTCATGCCCCTCAAGACTAATTGTTTTCCATTCGAACCCTGGAATTCCATTTCCAATGCCCTACATCCGTAGTGTATTTTCCTATAGAGTAGAGCCATTGAACCCATAATACTACATTAGTATCTGCTACATTTGCCACATAAAATGATTCGGTCATATTGTAGTTCCCCAATGTGACATTTAGTTTGGGAATCCAATGGTTGCATTTCATGTTGTTATTTCCTGCTACTGCTACTATGAATCCTTCAAATTTCTCTGTATGAATACCTCGCTTAGCCACCCATGTTGCATTAATGAAATTGTGGGTTTCTCCCCCATCAATTAACACACTTACCCTATGATCCTACACTACTCCCCTGACTCTAAGAGTATGAAACCTAAGTACGATAGATAATGTAGCAATAACTCCACCTAGTGATTCTCCCTGAAGTGACTCCTCCTCTGTTGTCCTTAACTCCTCGATTGTCTCCTGTTCTGAATCCTCCCTTTCGTTATCTAAATAGACTTCTATATAGTGTGCTTTCGCTTTCCCTACGCACCTATGACTTCGAATCCATGGTTATGACAAGTGAAGCACAATTTATTCCTTCTCAGTTCCTTCCTCATGTCGTCATCCACCGAATTTTTCTTTGGCCATTCTTTTTGGAAGGGTTTCTTGTCCTTGTCTTTTATTAGGAAATTTGTCTTAACTAGAAATTTGCTCTTGGGAATTGAATCTTGTAGATATCTAGTTTTGTTAATTTCATCCTATAGAGAGGATGGTTTGTAGGCTTTCTCCCTCCCACATAAAGGTTATTTCAAAGCTTCTGTGAATAACATAACCAATCTGCTCTCGGACACATCCGTCACCATAACCGTTATCTCTGAAAATATGATATGAAGGCCTCACAACTGCCCATATGTTTGAGTTGTGCTAACTCTCTGAAAGGTATCTCTGGGTCCCTTTTATCAAACCAATACAAGATCCTCTGTGTAAGATCATTGTATGAGTTGATGGTGTTGTGACCCAGCATCATTCTCCCATGGCACCACCACTCATGAGCCTCTCTGTCCAGATATAAGGTAGCCAACTTAATGGTGTTTGTATCAGTAATAGGCTTTATTTGCAAATAAGTATCCAACTTATGGACCCATATTCTCGTTGAACACCCGCGAGATCCCCCAAAATTAGGAATGGTGAACCTGCTCACTATTTTCTATAATTCATAGTTCAAGGTAAACCCTCTGTTAAAATTCCTTGGATGGCTCCTGCTTTTCATATTGCATAAGTCCAGTAATCACAAAGTTGAAAGGAACTCATCTCCCAAATCCATGTATTCCTGTAGATAAGCCCCAAATGGTTCACTAGGTTCTGTCGGCATGATTGGTCTTGCAACGACATTCTCCAGAAAGTGAGGCATAGTAGGTCTCGAAGGTTTATTGTATATGCGAGGAGTGTTCTACATTATGCATGCTTCCCACTTCTAGTGTTGGATCCTCTATATCCTAGTGAAATTAGTAGATTTTTCTGACCTTGTTGTGGTTTAAGAGCAAACCTGTTTATAGCATGCAATACCTATTTATGCCCTTTAGCTAGGCCATTTAGTGCACTAACTAAATTATGAAATTCTAACCGGTCTTCGTCTTCCCCTGTTCCTTTTACTCTGTCAAAGTGTATTCATGTTCTTTCCATGTCTGAATTTGTATCTTCTAACTGAATATCTTCAAATTCCAGATCCTCTGTGTACCTACCCTTCCTCCTTCTATAAGTCACAAAAGTAGCTTCTTCTAGATTCATTTATTGTTCATGTTCAAGCCCACAATTGGAAAGGAACATTCTATGATACCACTGTAATATCCCAACTAATATTATATTGTGTTTGATACTATGTCTATGGGTTTTGTGCTTCAGATGTGCTAGAAAGAAAAATAAAAAGTTGCATGCAAAACAGTGGCATGCCAAAAGGCCCTAAAAGATACTGATATGGAGAAATAATAGGAGACAAACTTTCAGGGAGAGAAGGTACACATACCAAGAACAATAATGTCGATAGTCCTTCAGAATACAGGCGGCATGCAAACCATGCAAGAATGATAAAGAAGAGATAGTGCTGCCCTCTAAGAGATGACACCCAGCTGAGGAAAACACCCAATCTAGTGCTATCCTTCACGTTTTTTAGGCAAGGATGGTCTAATTCCATTGAAAATTTATAAGGATGATGGTATATGCCCTCTGGAGAGATAAGGAGTCACATGCAGAAGTTTTGAATCCTCTAAGTGCCTTAGCGAATTGATTTGTACTAGATGGGTGACGCCCTCTTCTTCCTTGTTTTTTGGTAGTGAATACTTCGGATGTGCCGAGAATGGAATGATAATCACCTAGTATAGTGGTGTGCCCATTTTGAGAATAATGATGGAATCATGCATAATATTTGCTGAGCTTCTGAGTTCAAGCGAATGGTTCTAGGATTTCTAGTTGCTCCCTAGTAGCAAAACGTGAACCTGCATTAAAACTCTCTCTCTCTCTCTGTTGGATTGTTGAATCTAGAATGAAGAAGATGATGAATAACTGATGATAGACCTAGATGATCTATCTGAAAGTGATTAGGGTAGATATATTTCACTGGTGAAACCCCTTGTTAGCTCAAGACCTTCGTCTCCAACCCCAACTTGTTTCCGCGACACCTATTGATGTTGCTCTAGAAACCAATCTCAATAATAATAATCATGGATGATCCTTTTGGTTCAATGAACCTTCTTATATAGATTTATTCTGTACTTTTAGGGTTTGCACTTTACTTTTTGCATGGATGCAATTCTAATTTCTCGTGGACTTTAAGCCTCAAGAAATAAGTATTTTTTTACCATACTGCTGACTTAATACTGAATGAATGCTCTGCTTCTGGTACCTGCTCGAACCTATGGGAATTAAATAGGTTAGGGGGTGTTTTTATGCTTAATTAGAAGAGGACATTACACCATGGCATGTCTCAACATGACACATAATATGAAACTTGACAAGTGTGTCGAAGGGGGCATATGAAAGTAAACATAGTGAAACAAGGTATGGACATGACAACTAGCATATCACCCTGGATACGCAAGTATAGACAGAATGGCCTTGCGAAAAAGTTTAATAGGTTCTCATTTGAATACCCATTTTCAAACTAGTGATTAACAATGCTACTTAGACAAATTGTAATTGGGAATTAAAATTAGACAATAAAAACAATATTTGAAGCATATTCTATTAAAGAAGAGGGAATTATTTATTGTTCGAACAATGGAAAATTGTAATTTTGGCAATAAATTTTTAAAATTTCATAAATTTTAATGCTGCAGATGGATTCAGAGACCCATTTTAAGGGGGATCTCTCAATCCATCTACAACACTAAAAATTACGAAATTGCAATAAAATTATTACAATTTCGTAAATTTTAACAATGGGAGTCTTATATAATTATTAACTTAGATTGTGGGAATACTTATGGTTTGTTATTTGTTGACTGCCTTAGACCACATATATGGAGGAATACTTCTTGCTTGTTATTCATTGACTGCCTCGGACCACATATATGGAAGAATACTTCTTTCTTCTAGAAGGCATGTAGCCATCTCTTTAAAGGATTTGTTCTTCCTCTTAGCTACACCATTCTACTGTGGTGTGTATGGGACTGAGCGTTGCATTTGAATGCCCATTGATGCACAAAGATACTAGAATTTCCTTTTGACATACTCACCACCATTATCAGATCTAAGTTCTTTGATGTTATTTCCGAGAGTTTTCTTAGCCAAGGTTTTGAATATTTTGAAGGTCTCAAATACCTCATATTTTTGCTTCAGAAAGTAGACCCAACAATACCTTGGACAATCATCAATGAAGGTCAGAAAATATATGGATCCATTCATATATGTTGTAGGCATCGGTCTGGAGACATCACTGTGAAATATATCTAGTGTGGAGGCATCTATTCTTGCCTTCCAAACCTCATGCCTTTTCTCTAGATGCTTCCCTGCCAAGCAACCAGTGCACACTCCTTCAGAGGATTTGATGAGAGGAAATCCCTTGGACCCATCGTATGGGTTTTTGCTGCACTTTGGATGCAATTTTAAGTTAATGGGAAAAAACACACATTGAAGGGCTTACAACCAGGGTCTCTCAGCATCATCAGTTCACATCACATGGAAAAGCTCCTTAAGAAGAATTCACATGGTGTCATCACTCAACCCCATTCCATTCAGATGCAACCATCAACGATCTCCACTAGTCCCTTGGCTCTACAACAAATTTTGGATCGATATGCATGTGTCTTTGTTGAACCAATGGGATTTCCACCTTCAAGACCAGACGACCATCGTATTTTTCTCCTTCCTGGAAGCGTCCCTTCCAAAATCAAGCCCATTCCTACATGCATATGTAAAGATATTTCTATAAATTTTATTGAAGGGCTCCCTAAATATGGCAGGAAGACAATAATCTTGGTTGTGATTGATCCCCTCTCCAAACATAGTCATTTTTGTGCCCTCAACCATCCATATACCGCCTCCTTAGTCGCACAAATTTTCCGTGACCGTATCTTTTGCGATGTAAATTTCACAGTTCATTTTGGGCTAGAACGATTTCGCCACACTGACACCAAACTGAAGCGGATTTCAGGGCATCACCCACAAACAGATGGTCAAACTAAAGTTACCAATAAATATTTGGAAACTTATCTTCATTTCTTCACCTCTGAACAACAACATCAGTGGAAAAAGTGGCTCCCTCTTGTTGAATGGTGGTACAATACCTCCTACCACACTACATCTAAAATGACTCCATATGAAGTAGTCTATGGTTAGGCACCTCCAGTGCTCCATCCATACATTCCCAACAGTTCACTAGTTCAGGTAGTTAACACGGTTCTTCGAAACCACGAACAGGTTCTTCACATTTTGTAGGACAATCTTTATATGGAAAGAAACCAAATGAAAAAACAAGCTGATCAACATCGTTCTGAGTGCACTTTTCAAGTTGGTGATATGGTTTTTCTTTGTCTACAGCCTTACAAGCAATCCTTCATGAAACTAAAATGGAATCATAAGTTGGCTCCAAAGCTCTATGGGCCATAAAAGGTTCTTCAGAATATTGGGTTGTTGCTTATGAATTGGAACTTCCTCATTCTTCTCACGTTCACCCAGTATTTCATGTCTCTTGTCTCAAGAAATTTATTGGCACCAACATCAAAGCACAAACTGTTTTACCGAAACTCAATAATGAAAGATCCATCATTTTCAAGCTGGAGACTATCCTCAATAGGCGCACTCATCAGCTTCACTCTCGATCCATCACAGAGGAATTAATTCAGTGGCATGACATGCAACCAAAGGATGCTACATGGGAACAACTCCTTCATATTCAACAACAATTTTGACATCGAAAGCTTTGAGGACAAAGCTTTTCTAAGAGGGAGGGGATGTTAGGAATCCATGTCAACCCTTCTCTTTATTTTGTTAAGTATATTGTTGTTGGACGCATATGCTTTATAAGTCATCCTATGAGTATATTGTATTATCCCACATTCATGGGGAGTAATAGTTGTTTAGATTAGACTTACTATAAAACTAAGTGTTGAGGCCAATGAAGGTATCCAAGAGTTATTTGTATTGAGCTTGCTCAAAAGAGGTTTCCCCTTGAAGTGGCATGCGATCAATAAAATTTCTTTTGTGTTTTGTTATTTCTGTTTTATTGTGCATTATCATTATCTATTTAGGAGGTTTCTCTCACAACGTAAGAGATACAAGAATCATTCATTCCTGCAATGGTTAACGGAATTGCTTTCCATAGGATTCAATATTACCCAGTTGTACGCCACCAGATTCAACCAGACACAAAATTACAAACAGGGACTGTTCTCAGTCAATATTTAGAACAAATCAATTCCATAATACAATCTTGTTCATTTACCCATAACATTTACCCTAACACACATACAAATTTACATTCCCTCCAATGAATCATATCTCAGTTGTAGACATTGATTTGCATTCTTGCAGATCGGAATTGAATACTTGAAATTGTGTTTTTTGATATTGCTGAGCAAAATATTGATGTCTTGGATATTAAATTAGAGAACGAATATGAGGATATGTGCTTTCCTTTGTTGAGATACAGATAAAACAATGTAGGAGGACGAGAAATTTCTATTTAGGAAGTCGAGACGCTGCCATGGGAGGACTGACTTGCTCACAACAAATAGAAGGCTCGAAATTATGGAAATATTGACCTCAATGCCCTCAAGAAAACAACAAAATAGAAAGACATATGTGGACTAATGAACTATATTTATTCAACTCTTGATATACAATTGAAATAGATGATATCTGGGGTTTGAACTTTTACAATGACCATTGAACATCAACTTATAGGCATTGTGTGTCCTAGGTCAATGTGCCCTAACTCTATGCATGTTAAATTTGAACAATAATCAAACTATTATCTCAGTTTGAAGCATATGTTAAACTAAAATAGAAGCTTTCTATACAACTTCTAGCATGCACCCAAGTGTACTTAATTACCACTCTAAACAAGACACAACTCCTATTTGGAAGCGCAAACTAAATAGCTAGGCATCTTGATAACATTAGAGCTCTTTTTCCATGTAGATTTAACTAGATGTGACCTAAAACCTCCAAAGGCTAGGTGCACTAGTATTTTCATGAGATCTTCAAGGGGTCTAAGAATATGGCCTCATAAGCTTGTACTTATCTAGTAAGTCATATTCAAGTTCTTATCAATTTCTATGATGCAAATGCATCCTGTCTTACTATTAGTTTCCACACCCTAATCAATGTGATAACTTGTGTGCAAACATATAAGGATGTATCTCCTAGGATTTATGCTTAATTGCTCTTAGACTCTGATTTTTTTGTTTTAATATGTCTTTGAATTGGTCTAAGAATATGTCCAAAATACCAATGATACAACTATGACTTCATTCCCTCATACCATTTCCAACTGAAACTTATTTCTTAATGTAGTTATGGACTCTCAACTACAGTAAAAAAATGTTTTTAATAAATAAAACCTACAATAGTACCCTAATATGTAGGAAGTTTCACAAGCTTATTAGTATCGTTTTTTTGTTGTCATTTTCTATGTCAAGCTGGAGCACTCTCCTATTTCTCTATAACAAATTTTGAAACTATCATGATCCAAAGAGAAGGTTTGTCGTTGTTGTTCACCTAGTTTCTTCCTCCCAAACCTTTTTTCTATTGTAGTGAAGGGTTTTGTTGTCTCTAACACCCATACATATTGAGGATTGATCTTCTTGAGTTTGTTAGTATTTATAAGTATGTTAGTATAAATGAATTCTCAGTATGAATTCTCCATACTCAGAGAGAGGGAGTTAGGAATTTCGAATTTCTTTTCTGTTTTGCAACATCTGTTGGAATACAATGATCGAGCAGACCTGGGCCATGAAGAGAGGGAAATTTTGATTGAAGGCTTGGAAACAAATTGTTTATCATGGGCCATTTTGTGTTGGGTGTCTAGATATATCTTATGTTCCACATATGTTCAGAGTGCCAATAAATTATTTAATTAATTGGATTTATGTGCAAAGGAGAGAGGTTACTTCCTTGTGGTAGATAGATGAACTGAGATGTCATAATCCCACATTCTCATTGTGTATAGCATAACTCTATCCATCTGTATGGTTTTGTATAGGATGTTGTGTCTCAATAGAAATAGCAGGTGGTTTTGTAGGCTTTTATATTGAACGAAAACATTCAAGCTCAATCCCAGATGTATCTGCCTATTTGAAAGTCGCATCTATTTGTGTCCACAATCTACCTGCTTTCATCTGTCCATTCAAGTAATACAAAGAGACGAACAATATTAGATTTCTAAATTTCTTTAGTTTCATAGTCCAACCATAACATTTCATGCTTTCTAAAAAATGACTCTTAACCAGTGTCTGTTTTAACCAGTTGTTTTGTTTTATAATTAAGTTATCATGATTTTTAACTATAAAATTATCCAAATAAGTTTTGATTTGCTTATAAAATTTGCTCTATGAGGAATGACTTGTTATTTTATGTGTCAATATAACATGCTTTGGACTATATTTCCCAAGTTTTGAAATGTGAAAGTTTATGTTTGTGAAATATGAAATACATTCCTATGTTCTGTCTAAATGTGAAATATGAGAGATGTATATGAGTAATAGGAAAACCAGAAGGAGGCACAATATATTTGTTAATGAAACAATTCATTATAGAAGAGTGAAGACATGAGTAGTAGGACAAACCGAAGGAGAAGCAATTTATGTGTTCCATTAGAACAATTTATTACAGAAGAATAAAAACATGTAATTGAACATTTTGTGTGATGGTGTTAATATAATTGGTTTGTTTTGACAAATGACCATGTGTGACCATGTTGTGGTCCTTACATACAAAAATTGATAAGTTTTCATTTTGTTCCATGCATTTGATATGCGTAAACGATACTATTTTCTCTTTTTAGATAAGGATTGTGAATTAGCAGAAGCTCAGGCAGAACTCAAGGATTTGAGGTTGATAGAGTGCACAAAAGAAAAAGTAGTGGAATAGGTAATCTCCAAGCCCATAGCGTGCTGTTTGTAGATAGAAGAAAGACATTTTAGCACTCATTCCTTAACTTCATCAAGTGCATTATAACCTGCTACTTATGCAACATTGTTATTATCTAACTCACTTATAAACTGGCGAAAGTAGATGAAGAACTAAAAAGTTTCTCTTGAAAGAAAGTCATGTTTATAGGAACTTTTAAAGGCTTCTAGTTGAATTTTATGTTTTGGAAACTTTGTTTGATATTATGTGACATCGAATTCTTCTTGTGTTAATTGGTTTGTGAATGATTGATAACCTGAATTCAAATTTTACAGAACCTTGAAATCAAGAAAATTAATGACAAGAAGAAAGCAGCCTTGGCTGGCAAATTTGCAACAATTCTTTGAAGAGTCCATGGAGCTCAATAGGATGATGACATGCCACCTATTAAATCTATTCTTTCTCCACTTGAAGAAGAACGCAAGCTTTCATGACAAGAGGTATCATTAGATGGTAGAATCTATGTTGTCATATTTATATGCTACTATTTAGCCACTCCTTTGTCTCTGCTTTGGAATGGGCCTATGTTTGCACTTTCTCTTAGTATTCTAATGTTTATGATGGTTGTTGGTTTTGGTAGATTTAAAAATTGCAGGAGGATAATAGGGATTTATAACAACTTACAAATTCCAAAGAAGAAGCCATCCTTTAAGCAGAGAGGATAATGCAGCTTGCTTTGTCAAAAGCTTTGATGGTCGATGATTTACAGAATAGGAACCATGAGTTGATGAAATAGATTGAAATTTGTCAAGTTCCCTCTGGGATTTGGATTTTATATTTTTGCTTTAATTCGATGAAATAATATTGTTTTGGTGGAGCTTAGGTTCCATATATGCTAAAATTTTTGGGTAGTTGGTTGGTATGGTTTTGTCTTGATAATTATGGTCAATTATGTTACAGAAGGAGAAAAAAATATTGGACAAAATGCATCGGCTGAAGGTTGAAAAAGTCGAGAAGTTATGTCAAATAGTATTTGAACTAGAGGAGGTTTTCCTTTCAAGTGGTGCTACTGCTAAAGCTGTGTGTGATTATCAACTACAAGTGAATGAATTGATTCCAATTCCTGGCATGCCATATACTTTTACAATTTTTCTATTAAATGAAACATTTATTTATTTGGTTAAATGACCATTTCAAATGGTTCAATTTGCATGCATATACTTATATAGTGCTTGTCTTAATTTGCATGTTCAAAGGATCTAGCTTAACTGCTCTCTAGTTTGTTTCCAAATAAATTTATTTTTTCAGTGATTTTTTTTGGCCATTAAGGTCTACCCAGGAAATACAATTTGTCCCACTCTCTAGCCTAAAAGTGACAGTGAGAGTGTTGGTACATTTCCATCCCTACATCGATATCTGGAAAAAAACATCTTAGTCACATGTACCTACCCTACCCTACCACCCCTCTGGAATTGAACATGCAAACTCCAAAGAGAAAGTATATGTTTGTAATATTTAGGCCCATTTAGGATGTACTTCCAAATAGATTGAATTTATTCTAACATATACTTATTTGGTTTGATGAATTGGTGACTAGTTCCTTCCCTTATTTCAAAAGACCTTAGAGCCTCCCATTCTTATTGGTGCACTTATCAAGTTATCATATCATGAGACTAATGAATTTGCATATGTAGATGATGCATTAGAAAAACCAATTGTCGAGGAAAAGGATTTGCAACCAGATACTATCAGTCAGATTAAAAAAGAATCTCCAAATGCCACTCCCATATCACACAATAGTTATAATCAAACTTATGTTACACACATAAGTACAAATGCTTCTATAGTTTCCCCTGCAGCACAGCCTAAGGCCAGAGGAAATATCAATACCGGGGAATCAAAACCGCAGAGGGAAGCTACATCCTGGACACAAAATGAGAAGGAAAATTTTGTTGATATAATAGGGAAGCATGGTAGGTATTGGACTCTTTTACAAGAAAGTATACCAACAAAATCTATGACTTAGATTAAAACATAATTTCATAATTCAAAGGAAAATTTGGTCTTGACGACAGGAGAAGGAATAAATTCAAGGAGTGCAGTAATCAAAAAACATAAAGTGGATGATTCAGATTCAATCAACACGGTGTATCATCTTGCACATCATAAGGAAACATCATTATCAGATGAATTTAGCCTAAAATATGACCATCTTGTAAATTGTCGCATAAGTACGGTGCTTGGTGCACATGGGTCAGATGGTTTATCTTTTACATTATTTGGTAAGGGGAAATGACAGCCTGAAGATCCTACTGATCTTAGTAGGATGGAAAAAGTAGGCCAACAGATGTGTTCGAATGGCTACACTCAGCAGTCAATATCTAGTAATGGTGTCTTTCCATTGTTCCAACAATCAGCATTGTCGATACTTAATACTTTTGGCTTCCAACCACCTCAAAATCTAATCTTGTAATAGTAAATTTCAAATTCAACTCCATCAAAACCACAGTTAGCAGCTCCTAAACAAACAAAACAAATTGTTAGTGTACAAAAATCACATACATCTTCTCCTTTGTGCAATCTACAAACACAAGTAGTAAACCAAATAAAGAGGCAACAAAAACCCTCCTAAGTTATTTCTCACTGTCAACAAGATTACCAGAATTAGGGAAATCAACAATTACAAAACTGGATTTCGCAGCAACAGGAAATGCAGAAATTTCAGCATAACATATCAGTTCTTCAACAATAATAACCACCACAGCCTCATGTTATAATTCAGAAACAGAACCAACCACAACATTTATCCCAAAGTTCCCATCATGCCCAACATGCTTTAAAACATAATATTCACTACTTGAGTCAGCAGCCATCTATTCAGACATTTGGTCAACTAGCAGTTGTGGCCAGCCAACAATTATCTTCAAACCACCAAAAGGTGATGAACCAACATCATCTACCAAGCCAACAAGAATTAATGAATCAGCGTAAACTACATTATAATGATTATCCAAAGAATACCACTTGGTACAGAGTAATAAAATCTCTTGGAAACAACAACAACAACATTCCATATTAGGGTCTTTACAAGAACAATTGGTGCTTCAGTTCCATTATCACCAACAAAATTTGCAATTAGAGAAACAATAACCAATATGGATGAATTTACCAATCCATATGCTTGACAATTCAGAATTTTCTCATAATCAGCAGGTCCAAACTCTTGATATCCTTTCTGAAGAAAAAAAGTAACGACAATAACTACATAATTTTCAATCAGTATCATTGCATAAAGGATCAACCCAAGTTATAATTAAGGATGCTTCAAATTTACCAAATCCCATTGATCCAAAAAGCATATCCACGTCACAGCAACATGAGAGTGGACATTCACAAGACCCCCAAGTTAATGTGCAATTTCTCGCACATTCTCTATCAAAATCTATGGCTTTTGTTGAGAGCCATCAGACACGAGATGGATATGTTAAACTCTTTGGTCAGGTTCTCCTGTCCCCACCCACATCGTGTATGAACATATCTCCTTCACGTTCAGGGAACATATTTTCGCAGCCGACTTTTTCAATGTCTTATGTTCCAGCTAGTTACTGTAGTAGTTTCTATTTCTAAGGGGTTTACTGATGCTTATCCTGATGGTACGCCCTGTGTCTCTTCAATCTTGGGGAGGATTAGGCCATCCTTCACTCAGGGTCATAGTTACATTCTTCAATGGCAAAGTGCATCTGCTGTGAGTTTTGGTGGAAGGAATAATTTACAAGATACTAGAAAACTTGCATGTTCGATGAGAAGATTCTGAAAATGACATGCAAAATGGACAAGTTACATTATCACACGTGGCTCAAATTCGACATGATGTAAAATAATGGGATAATAGTTCTCCTAAAGGTGCCCCCCTCCCAAAATATTGAGGGGTGTGAGAAAATAAAGAGAATGCAAGATAATCAGAATGTGGTGACGAGTTTGGGAATCAAAAGAAGCACATACAAGGGCAATGGTTTAGTACTTAGTGGAGATCTTAGTGCATCTAATTCTGATTTGAAATATTATATGCCACAGGTAAATGATATGTCCAATATGATGAGTAGAAATAAGGATCTAGATTAGATTTGAGTTCAGCAATGGGTGCCATGTTAGGAGTGCCAGTAATCTCATCCTAGGCTTTACCTGTTACAGTTATTGATGCACATTTGGCCTTTGTTGACTAACATAGTTCTCGTGAACTTTGTTTTGTTGGTGGCCATTCTAGCAAAGAACTTTATCAAAGTCAGGATTTTCTAGAAAATAATGTTTACCATGAAATAGATGCAGGTAAACTCGTTATCACAAATAACCAACCATTGGCATTGGCACATTCCATTGTAGGGGGGTTGAAAATATACAATTCGCCAAAGAGGGCTCATTTTTTGGTCAGCAAGCCATTTTACATGGTTCTGGAAATACAGATTTGAATATGAGCA
The DNA here is from genome assembly GCA_001517045.1 of Pseudotsuga menziesii. Lineage (NCBI taxonomy): Eukaryota > Viridiplantae > Streptophyta > Pinopsida > Pinales > Pinaceae > Pseudotsuga > Pseudotsuga menziesii. The sequence continues at coordinate 33,697 of LPNX010486584.1, forward strand.
CATGGAATTATGGCATGAGTGTTGGAAGCGGAAATGAATTGCAAAGAGTTAATATGCCAACAGTTTCTTCTGTTTGGGTACATGGATCTATGATAGTTGAGAGTTAGCCAAGGACAACAAACTCCAGAGATGAAGAAGATAGAAAAAGGAATACTTAATAGATTTTGGGTCTAAGCATTAGTGGATTGTTTTCTGTATCATTTGAATTTTGAGGGTGTTGGGACAACAAATCTGAGTTGTGGTGGACGGCTTGGCACTTTTTATTTGTACCAGCTTCATTTCACCAATGTTGTAAGTCTGCGCATTTCTTCCACTCGATAATATTTTTGTGAAATTTTTTCCAGTGATGGTGCAAGTATGGTTTCTAACAAGTTTTCTATATTTACATCATTCTTTCTCTTATTACTAATTTCAACTCATTGTTTTATAACTTATAACTCTACTCTTGTATTACAGGATCAACTACCTTGGAGAGGATGAGCAAAATATGGCTATTTCAAAGGCGTTTCTTTTCCATTGGAAGTTATGTTGTTCAAACAACAAATTTTCTCTGTTATGATATGTCCAAATTTCTATCAGCCAATCCTGGAAAGAAGGAAACTAGAATGTGCAACAGCAGCCACGGTAAGTCGGATTTGGGTTTACATATTGTTACATTATGTGATAATCGTAATTTATTTTTTTGATTGAAACATTAAAAAATATCAACTTCCTAAGAATAACTATAAGAAGACTTATAAATGTTGGGCATTTACCCAATTGTTGTTCCTTTAGATGTTCTGGGATGCAACAAAATTATTCCAAGGCATCTCATAGCCTGCTTAAGGTCTTCAAGCTAGCCCTTGAGACCAAAGGAGGTAACCCTCGATAACTTACAAAAATGATGGTTGTTGATTATGACCAAACAAAAACTTAAAATTATCAGCAAATGGATAGACCAAGTTCTGATAATTAAAACATGTCAACAAGGTAAAGATTTCAAAAGAATCAAAGATGAAGGAATGGTGCAACCAAAGACTGGATTAAAAATGAAGTAAAAGTCTCATACCAGAAGTCTTTTAAGTGGGAAATAGAGTCTCATTCAGTCAAACATTGTATATAAAAGGATGAAATGGAGGAAGGTAGAGAAAGATCCCACCCACCATTAGTTGAAATAAATCTAGAAACAAAATGAAAGCGTACAATGCAATGGCAATGAATGAATCTTTGAGCCAATGTTAAAAAATGATAGCCAATTTTCTTTATCTTTAAATGGTTCTTATTTTAGGTAACTGTGGAAAAAAGTGACACTTTTTAGTTGTAGGAAGCTTTTATGAGAAGAATTCAAGAAGGAATGTATCTTCAAGCAACACGTACAAAGAAAATGAATCCAATATAACATCAAAGATGTTTATAAAATTATATCATATGCTTAAAAGAGCCATTGACAGATTTGCACCAGTGAACATAGTTAACAACAAATATTCGTAGATGCAGATCATAAGGAAAATATAATACTATTTGATAATTGCAGACGAAATCAAGCTTTGATTTAACATGAAAGAGAAGTTCCAATGGAACAATGAGGGTACAAACTAAACAAATTAAGGAAGAATTCTCAGGAAACTTTCTTGGCATTCAATCAATTACAACTGCCTCAAGGGCTCACAAAACACATCCTACATGATGCAAAATCCCAACCCTCGAATCCTTCACTTATGTTTGGTGTTGTTCTTTTATCTTCTTTGAATGTTGGGTAGTACCCTTGATTCACGGAAGTGAATTATAATAATAGACAAAATGTTTGTGCTACAAAGAAATGGCTCAACATCTCACATTTATATGTTGTTCACTCTCCACATGATTTCTTTTTATCTTTTTCTTTTTTCTCAATAAATTTATCAATGAAGCTCCTAGTGATAGGTAAATTAGAGGATCACCACTATACACAATAGTGACACCTAAGGGAAGAGTTTGTGCCATTGTTGTGACCGATGGGTGTACATATGATTCCAAATCCATAAGTCCCCCCAACAAGCATGATCTACATTACAATAAGTAGGTTCACATGTCTGAGAATCATAGTAGCCAGATCTAGGCCGGGAATTGCTTTTTCCTTGTTTGTCAGACTGGTTATTTTTATTTAATCTGTCTTGTAAAAAAATTGATCATTCCTTGAAAAATCTAAACTGTTCACTATTATTCCTGGCATTTACAAACATGTCCTCTTCATCTTCACTTCTGTCATCTCCAGAATCAGAAGAATGACTAGGAATTTTTCCATCGTCTAATTCAAAATCACTTCTATCAACACCTTCTACCTTAGTAATACTGGAAATTGGCTCTGAGTTGATAAAGCACTGAGAAGTGGCTTTGAGGGTTATGTTCTGACATTTGGTCACCTTCTTCCATAACATCCTCAAAAGGTTCAAAATGCAGCAACACACTTTGAGTTTATATCATACTTCAATACTTTTGAACATAAGTCCTAGAAACATCTATGTTTTTTTATGACTTCAAGAGAACAGGAGTCAAAAGTGTTGAATAAAGAGAACAACAAATTATGGTGGAACTAGTCTTCTTAACTTACCAAATTAGATGGATTATATAATTACCATCATGACAATCCACCATTCATATTTATCTAGTGGTAGAATAGTACCTGCCACGGTACAGACGCGGGTTCTGCACTTATCGGCTTTGCAATTTTTTATTTTTAAAACTTTATGTGTTTGATGTTGAATATGTTTTACAAAAGTGGAGATGAATTCAATGGATAACATAGCATGTTGTATGTTGTAGGTGTGTCATGCATTTTTAGGGGCCATGCTTTTTTAATTGTTTGTCAAAATTTTAAGTGTTTGATATAGAATTGGTTGGGCTCGATTCTTGGCCAGTGCAATTTTTGAGTTTTAAAATTTTGCGTGTTTCATGTTGAATCTGCTTACCAAAAGTTGAGATGGATAATGTAGCACAATATATGTTGTATTTGTGTCACATACCCCAATTTGCAAAAAGATTTTATGTTTTAGGAGACATTATGTTTTAATTTTATTAATTGCTGAATATTTTATTAATTAATAAATGAAAGATGAGACAACAGCTTAAGGGGGCTGTTAAATAAGTGTTTTACTAGCCACTTGGTGGAATAGGTTGTGTCGAGAGCAGATTGACACTTGGCAGCATCCTCAAACTACTTCTAGTTGTTGCAGGAGGCAACTTCCCTATTTCTATGGTCATGTTCCCCAAGAAAGTGGAACAAGAGCAGGTGGCTCATTAAGTGAAAACTGACCCAAAAGACCTAGGCATGCTGATAAAACTTCCCATTGAATTCAACTGGGGCTGCTCATTTCTTTACTTGCGAAATTTCTGAGTGAAATTGGTGCACAATAAATTCGATGGAGGGGACATGCAGAAGTGTTTGAGTGAAAAGTGTTGAATTACTAAACTAGTGCAGTTGATTTGAGCTGAGTTCTTACTGCTACAGGAAGAAATATTACTGCTGATTACTCTATGGAGTTGTAGAGGTTTCTAAACCTATTCTCTCACCCAGTGCTTTCAACCAGGTGGACCTGAAGATAGGCTCGGGGGTCCTAATATTTGTAGTTCAGCTATCTTCGGTAGTTGGTTGGGAGGAATAGGCTCCTTAAGTTGTTGTCTCCTCTACTACATTACAAGGTTCTACATGTAATTTCTAATTTCTCTATGTAAGTATAGAAATCTGGAATGTATAAATTTAGGATTTGATGCATCTATATGACTAATTGTTAGTTAGTTAAATCAATACTGTGGTTTCTCCGACAACAACATCAATAACCTACCACCACAGAAATTTAGCAACAGAGTTAGTTAAATCTTTTATTAATTTAGGATTTATAAGTTTTGTTTCAGTTATGTATTAAAATGAATGATTCAGGTTAGTTTAAATTTACTGATGAATAAAAACCTAATTGTATTTTTCCACACCTTCAAGAAGGTAGTACTCTAGTACATTAGGTGAAATTAAATTCTGATGATTAAATCAAATCAAGAATGTAGGATTATGTTTATTTACTTTCTACTGATTCCTTATAGGAATGTTCAGAAGTTTCCTTTAAACAAGAACTATCATAAAGGAAGGTGTTTTAGAAACCAATAAATCAAATCAAGAATGTAGGATTATGTTTATTTACTTTCTACTGATTCCTTATAGGAATGTTCAAAAGTTTCCTTTAAACAAGAACTATCATAAAGGAAGGTGTTTTAAAAACCAGTACACAGTTACACAGTTTGTGTAACTGTGTTCTTTTTTAACACAGTAATAATTACTAGCTATAAGCTTAGTTTATTATAAATACACATAATTATTAAATATTACAGGAACAGAAAAATAACAAAATAGGAGTAACTAATAAACAAGAAAATGAAGTTATAGTAATCATTGAGGTTTGGCAATTAACACATAAGTAATTTCATTACTACTGTAAGTAAAAATCAAGCATTAAACACATTATAGTTAAACAATAACAATAACACTGTAGAGATTTTAAATTAAATAAAAAAAAGTATACAAACCCTAAATTAGGGAAAACTGTCAACCAAGACTTTCTTTTACTTCCTCTTCCAAGAATAGGGATTTTACAGTTTTACCCTCTTTCTCTTAAATCAAACTCTTCATTTTTACAATTATTATAAATTCCTTATTCTAATAAAAATTACATAGAAGCAGTATTAGGCTGCTTATTAATTATATAATAAAATAAAACAAGAAAAGATAAATTAAGTAGTCTTAATCAATTCTACACAATAGAGTAGAAATATTTTAAAATAAAGAGAGTTGGAGGGAATAGCATCATGACCAAGAAGAATTTCACTTCTTCTACTATCGTTTCATAATAATAAAATCCTCTAATAATATTTAAATAAAATACAAATTTAATCAATATAAACACCTTAGAATCGAAGGCCATAATTCTTAGAAGACTGCAAAAATTTATTAAAACAAACACAGGTTCTTTTCAAAATCATTTTGTGTCTATCTATTAACAGTCTTAACAACCCAATGGTCGAACCATACGGCTATCAATTCTACCCTTTAAACAAAAGCCTGCAAAATAAAACCCTAACATATTTATGAAAAAAAAGCAGTTCATAACGAAGTCACGACCTTATGGCCTGTCCAAAAAAAATTACTATAAATCAACAAGTTACGACCAAATTTGGCTTTACAAGAATTTCATCAAAACATAAAATTCATGGCCACACGTCCTTTCCAAAAAAACAATGTACAACATAGCCACAACAAGGAATTCGAATCTCGGTGAAACGACATCATCCAAACCCTACACAGTACCACAGAAGAAACCTTAGGTCATGGAGTCAAGGTTTACCAATCGACTGAGCCATGTTGTCAACCCAGTTCGCAGCTATTTCAGCCAGTTCTTTTCTCCATGCTCAGCTGGAATTCGTATGTCGAAACCTCCACCTTTCAACTCTGCACATTCAAATATTTAAATAAGAGTAAATAACCTAATACCTACAGTTCGTTTAAGGTTAAAAGGAAAAGTAATTGACAGTCAATTTAAATAGATAAAAAATGAAATAGGTTACTTGTTCCTGATTCGGTGCTTACGGTCATAAAGTTTTCTTTTGCAAACCTCCAGTAGACCACCGTGTCGAATGTTGGGAAAGGAACCAACAAAGGAAAACACAACAACGATAACTGTTAGGAGAAACTGATACCAAGGGCCTCGACGAGAAAGAGGAAAGCAACAGAGAAGGCAATGACCAACCCAAATCTCTTCACTGTCAATGGTTTCCACACGTAACCAAAACTGCTAGCAAACAGAGGTTTCACCCCAGTCGATTCATGGGTTAAGCCACCCATAGAGACAACTCGATGGCACTAATGGCCATCAAGCCATGAGCCCAATGACACTCTCAACAACAGTGAATGATAAGGTATAATGCGAGATTTTAGGGTTTTGGAGGCTTTTGTAATAGGGACCATTTGACAAAACCCTATCCACTAACCAAACATCACGTGAACTCCACTTGATTTTCAATAATATGGGTTTCTGCTCTATAGTTTTTGATGTTTTGGGGAGCCTGCAAAAAAGGGTTATGACCTCCTTTGGAAAAACATATAAGCTCTAGTTTATTCTTTTATTATAAGATGCCTTAGTATAGATGGTAGAGGTATTATTTAGTTTTAAATTTTGCTTAGATAGGAATTTTACCTATAACATAAAGATCATAAAATTATTGTTAACACATGCAAAAGTTTTTGGTTTATAATGATTCTCTAGGTAATGAAATTTCCACCCATAAAAACCAAGTATTGTCACTTCACTTATAACCTTATCATGTAGTCTTTTACATTTTTCCTTTGGTAATTACATATGCAATTAATGAAATTATACTTGGCTTGAACTCGTTAGTTTCATTTTTATAAATGACATTTCTTTTATACCCTATGCCAACTCTTTAGACTTAGGTGTTACTGCTTATGTGACATTCGAATGAATGTTGATACAAATACATATCAATTACCTTAGTAATAAATAATATTATAATACAAGATCTAGTTTGTAACGTTTATGCAAGATCTAGTTGTATGTAGGACTTAATTTAGAAACAATTGGATAAAAATATGATGTACACATTATAGTCAAAGCTAAGTAGGAACCATCTATTTTTGTGTTGTGTTTGAATTTCCAAGTACTTACGCTTATAAACAAAGAAATAAAAAGTAAATATACATAATTGACGATACCTTCTTTTGCTCAAAGTTGTAAACTAAACAAATATTCTAGCATTTACTTTTCTAGTGAGATAATTAAATCTTGATCCTAAAAATGGGATACAAAACGTCTTACCTATAATTAGAGTTGTACAAGAATTCATTACTTCAGTGCATTAGCTAAAAATCTAAGTAAGCCTCGGACAACATAGTAAACAAACAATTGTTTCAGCTCATATTACTTCAGATCATCACCTGCTAAACCAATATTTAATACTAAAATATGAAAGCAGATAGTGAAGTATGCAGATACAAAAAATAATAAAGGTATTAGTTTTAGTTTTTAGTTTAGACCTTAGTATGTTAACTGTTATAGTTAAGTGTCCCTCTTAAGCGACGATTGTAAACATTTATTGTCATAGGAAAAATTTTAGATTTTTATGAAATTTTGGATTATTACAATCCGTGCTCTGCATTTTTATGGACCATGCCTTCTTTACTGTTGATCAAAAATTTTAGTGTTTGAACTTTGATATAGAGTTTTCCTTTTCAAAAGTGGAGATGGATAATGTTATATTTCGTGTTTGTGTTTTGCATTTTTATGGGCCGTGTTTTCTTTGTTGTTTATCCCCAATAACACAGTTGGATTTATTCAGTGTAACCTTTATGAAAAGTGGAATTATTCCTCTTTCATAATAAGACTTGTGAAATAATGTTATTATTATGAGAAGACTTTTGAGTTAGAAAACAAAAAATAGCTCAATATATTATTGTGAGAATAGTGAAATAACATTGTATCTCAAGTTATGTAAAAAACTAATATATTTAACATAGTAAACTTCATTTCTAAATTTCTCTCCCTTGGACCAAATGAATAAAATAAGGTGATCCCTCAAGTTAAGCTCATACAGAATGCTTGAAAATAATTTTATGTTGGACTGCATTGATCGAATTTGAAAATTGAGGTAATGTATTATTGAACAATTAGCATAACCATGTTTTGAACTAGAGTTTGAATTGATTCTCTCTTTGGGTGCACCGTGCGAGAGGTCCAGAGTTTGATTCTCGGAATGCCCTGTTTTTCTTGATAGGTGTGTATGTATCTACCTTTTTCCTAGGTGCTTATCTAGTCGAATAAGCACCTAGGAAAAATGTAGATACAAACATTACTTATTAGAAATAACCTCTCTAGAGTCTTATCATAGACTATTTCTTCTAGTGTTTTCCATAGCTTGGATCTAGGCACAATGTTGAAGGTTTATTTAAATCAATAAGACAAGAGATATGATCTTTTTTTTTCTCTGCAATTGTCATAAGTCACTCTAAGGGTTGCAAGGTGATTTATTGTAACATTTTGATTCTTGAACCTTGATTTACCTTTAGATTTTTTATCATTGTCATCAAGCCATTGCCTAATTTTATTTTAATGATCAAGCCAAATATTTTTTTTAAATGGGTGCCAACTATGAGAGTTGGATAATTGAATGGCTCATCCTAGTTCCCAGATTTGAAAAGATGGACATTTAGACTTCTAGCACATTTTTTAGGGAATTTTTACATGACAACTTGATTTAAAATATGTTAGTTCTAATCTTTCATATGTATATGCTTTAATGTCTCTATCTCTTCCATTAGGGAGACAATTCTATATTTTATATCCATGGTTAAGAAAACCTCAATGCAACAATGAGTGACTTGGGTATTCTCATAGACTTGAGAGGTGACATAGAATTTGTCAAGGTAGGGTTTGCTAAAGTTAGTGTGATGGAATAATGATTAGAGCCTAGTTTGTTGTCCCCATCTATTTCAATATTTTCAAAACTTCTTTTGTCACTAAGGGTTGGGTTAATATCATTTCTGTCAGTAAATGGTTGGTATTAGAATGATCAATTAGAATATTGGATTGAGCTCTACTAGTTCTAACATTAAAATATCTAAGAAGAATAATATGCCATTTAATTTTAAAGAAAAAATATCATTCTCTAAGTTAATAAAAGGTTGGTCAAATACTAGACTATGGTTATTGTAGAAGGTAGAGTTGAAAAGGGAAAAGTGAAAAATACCAGGAAATGTATCTTTGCATTCGAAATTTATATTGAGCTAGATATATTGGTTATATGTATCACTCTTGTATTTTAATATTCAACTCAAGTTGCTTCTTGTTGTAACAACAAATACCCAACTATTAGCATATGCTAATTGAACTTTTATGTAATAATGTGGTTTATCAATCAAAATAGTAGTATCACTAAGAGTAAACTATCATGACATATAAAATCCATTATAAAGAAGCATAATATTGACCCAAAATATTAGTTAGAGAATATGAATGCACAACTCGAAAGGTTGTCTCAAAATGCACATGCATTTTGAGGGGTAACATGTCCAATGTGCTCTATGAGTTCTACTTGAGGCTATTCTTAGATGTTCAAGGTGATTTTTGATGTGCTTCTTCACCACAATAGGAGGATGCTTTCCTTAGGATATTTGTTACTTTTTTTAGAGGTTTTCATTATACACTTCCATGCTCATTCTAAGAGAAGGAGAGGTGATTGAGATCATTATCGATTATTTCTTGAGCCCATTCACTCCATTTCCATACTTATAACTTTCTAAGAAATTTCATGTCAAATTGATCAAGTGAATTTGTGAGTGTTGGAAGTCTCTCCCATGGTATTCAATGTGACTATCCCTTAGCATGGTGTGAGTAAAGTGTTGAAGAAGTGATAGTTTGTATCCTTTGGTTCTTGTGGTGTCTAGTTGATATCATGAGACTTTGTATTGACAACTCTAGAATAAAGATAAGACACTTTTGGTGGCTAATTCTTGTTCACACATGTGTTTGATTAATTGATGTGAAATTTTATGAATTGGTTGGCCGCGGGCACATACCCTGCACAATCAATTTTATCTTCTTATTTGAATCCATGCTCATCGGGTTGCTAAATTTTTAATGGTTATACTATATCTTTACATTTTTATCATCATAACCATCTGCAATAGGATCACTGAAAGAAATACAAGCACAACATAACAAGGTACACAACAATTTATCCTAGGAAAACCGTAAAGGGAAAAACCCAACAAAACTTCCTCAATATAGATTACCAATATTAAATGACCAAAGAACAAGGTCTCATAGATAGAGAGACCAAACCCCAAGCATAAGAGACAAAACACCAAATACACTAGTCCTCTTCATTCTCTGTCTCTCCTTTTTATCTCTCTTGCGCAACACAAGTGTGTGTGATTGTGTGTATAAATGAGGGAGGGTGCCTCCCTATTTATACTAATATTCCAATTGACATTTACCTAACTGGGCCGACCTACCTAACTTGTAGGGTTGGCCTACCTAGGTAAACTTCACGATAATAATTATATTCTTGTTTTGTGGATGCTATTGACCCGACTAACAACTGAGGGTTTACCTCATGACATTTACATGATATTTTACATCACTAACATCTCCCAAAAGATGAATAATAATAATGTGAAGTACAAGTAGAATATTCTTCGAATTTACATTATTTCAACACTCCCCCTTAATAAGAAGGGTATTCTATTGACAACAAAAATAGCTGGTGTGGCTCGACACAAAATCATCGAAAGGAGAGAGAGAGAGGATGAATCATCAACATCATATTTTGGAACATCATCTAGTACATCTATAGATCATCGGAAGTTTTGAAAAACATAATCATATTCAACACGGAGCTAGAGTATCAACATCTTCAGTACATAGCTGAAGTAACATCATCATCATATTCAGTACAAAATTGAAGTAACATCATCAACATCTTCAATACAGAGCTGAAGTAACATCATCAACATATTCAGTACATAGTTGAAGTAGCATCATCAACATCTTCAGTACATAGTTGAAGTATCATCATCTGCAACATGGAACTGAAACATCATCAGCAGCATGGAGCGAGATCATCATCATATGCCGGAACATCATCATCTACAGCATGGAACTATAACATCATCAGCAGCATGGAGCTAGAGCATCATCATCTACAGCATGGAACTGGAGCATCATCTGTGGCATGGAGCTGGAGCGTCATCATCATCTACTGGAACATCATCATCTGCATAAAAATTGATACATCACTATCATTGGCATCACGAGGCTGGATCACCAGCATAAAGCTGGAATAACAAAAACAATTATAGCATAAGGCCGTCTTATCAGTATAAAGCTGGAATAACAACAACAACATGTGACATCATCATCAACAACATAAGGTTGGAGTAACATCATATAGAGAAGGTATAACAACAATCAACATGATCCTTCCTTTCGGAATTATGGGATCATGGAAAACACATTTGTGGTACTCAAGAAATCATTCCTTTCATAATTATGGGATCAAGTCTTTGTGGAGATACCAATACTAATCACACATATGTTTGTGGTAATCAGACAATCCTTCCTCTTTCGAGATTAGAGAATCAAGTCTTTATGGAGCTACCAATAATAATCACAGCTAACTGTTGCTGCTACAACTGCTTCCCCCAAAAAAATTATATTTTAGGGCCCGTCCTTATATTTTGGTGTTTGGAAGCTTACTTAAGCAAGTTCTTAACTCAAGGAAAGCAATCTTGTGTACTTAGTTTTTCTAGAAGTTTGAGCAAACAGAATATTTGGCTAAATTAAAACTCACGCTTTCTGTCCGACTATATCAGAGTAACATGGCCAGTTTCTCCAACATATTGGAGGAACTCAACCAGTATCTCTGACACAGTCAGCCTGAGCAAAAGAAGGTTTTTTACAAAACATTGTTTCGGCATGGTTCATCTAAACCCGTCGACATTGTCAGAATAAACTCACGAGTTTCCACCGATACGGTCGAAGGCGCTGGGAAATATTATTGAATGCAATGTTTCGGGTCAACTCAGTGTTTTAAGCCGAAATGGCCGGAGGAGACTTGTGAGTTTTCTCCGTAGCTTTTGGAAATTTGAAATGAAGCACGGATCTTAATACTCACTGAAATGGTTGCACGTCCCGATATCGGAGAAATTGGGATAAGGATGTTGACATAATCGGCATGACATATAAAATATCGCCTATACGGTCGGAATGACACAAATATTTTTGCCAATATTGTCGGTGTCACTTTTCTCCCCGCTGCAACCAAAATTGTTTTTGCACCAAAATGATGTATTGTTGCCCACCATGTTTAATGCCCAATCATTGCATTTAGTGATCTAAAAACCGCATTAATGCTAGTTTTATTCATTTTTTAATATAAACTGATGATTTCATTTGTTTTCTATCCCGTGAAATGTAATTTGGAAAGAAACCAATCGACGAGAGACATCTGGAGCCATTTCATTCAGCCCAACCCACGACCATTCAAAATTTGAAAGGTAGGTACATTTCCTGTTGTACTCTTGTGGTTCTTCCAAATATTGAATCTTTTATATATGTGGTAGAATATTGGATAGGATGCATTCTATCCATTTTTCATTTGAGATAGCATATTTTCCTCTCTATTCCGCAGCTTATACCTAGTGGATCGTTTGTTTGTGGCGGTTTTTCCATAGTTTAGGCCCAAATTTGTTTCGGTTTGAACGGCTAAAGCTCACTAAGGTTGATTTTTTGAGTTGAGCTTGGCCTCACAGCTGCCTTCACGCCATAGCCGGTAGAAAACAAATATCTTTAGGGCATAAGATATTTTTCTGAGCTGGTCAGGTAGAAACACTATGCTCATAGCATTTGGCCCATCCTTCATGGAGTTTTTTCCTATGGTTTTTTCTTTTCCCACATGGCTAGCTCATCGGGGAACTGGTTACTTGTTCATTTTTCTTAGGGAGAAGTTTTTCCCAAGCCAGTTTTTCAAAGCTCTAATAGACTCATCTTTTTATGAGAAAATTTTATACTTTACTTCACGCCGGCTCCAGGATAGAATGAAAGTACCCTCCCAATCCAAAAAAGTACTTAACTCGTCTTCATTTCCATGATTTTGGGGTTTACTGATTATGCCGAAACTTCTATTCTCGTGAGGAGGAATTTTTCCAATAAGGATTTCGATTGAATAGAAACATTTTTAATTGACTTCCTATTCCTTCTGATCCAATCTAACACAATCCCAAAGCATATATATTTTCAAATAAGATTCTTCTCCATAAACTATCTTTATTTAAAAAGTTCTAGAGTGACTTTATTGCAAGTTCCTAATTAAATAGGAAAGTGTTTTAACTCCCCATCCACCTCGAGCCTTCGGAGTTTGAATAACCTTCTATATAGAAACATGTAAGTGCTTGTACTCATTGTTTCTCTTCCAAAGATGATTGAAATAAACCTTTCTAATCATTTCAAGGGTTCCTTTGGAACATGGGCCAATGAATTCCAATAGATGGGGATGGATTCTAATATAGAATTGAGGAGTATGAGTCTCCCCCTCAGGATAGACATTGATTGCACCACAAGTGAACATTTTTTTCCATCTTAGTAACCAACCAATACCAATAAATTATCCCATAATTATTGACTTTGAGTGTGTACCCCAAATATTTAACACCATCATTCAAATTGAGTATAGCAAATGGGAATGCCATTCCCATCACTACCTATTGTGAGAATCCTCCTTAAGGATATTTAGGGTAGACTTTTCAATATTGACTTCCATACTCGTGGCCTAGAAAAAGAGTTGCAGAATATATTCATATTGTCTACATGCATCCTCATAAAAAAAAGGGTAGCACACCATACAAAAAAGTATATGATTCAATTGTTCTCTCCTCCCTACACTAATAATGTACGCCTTCCTTTTCCTTCTTGCATCAAGTATTTCCTTGATGAGCCCTTCCACAACCTATAATAAAATATTGGGTGACAATAGACACCCCTCTCTTAGTCCCTTAGTGGGTATAAAGGAATCAAGTCTCAAGCCATTAATAAGAACAACATTTGAAAAGGATGTCACACAACCCATGATCTATTTCACCACAAGAATACTAAAACAAGTAAAACAATTAACAACTTAAATATAGCTAGGATACCTGATCAGAGGTTTTATACAGGCCCATTTTAAGTACTTTAGTAGGGAGGTAATATTTATTAATGGAATGTAATCCTTATTACCCCATACCAATACCCTCATGAATAAATTTACCCATTAGAAACCTAAATTTCTTTGATGAAATAATGTTCGACAGTAATGGGTTCAGGTTGATATGAATAAACAATCACCATAGAGATAATATTATATATGCAATTACAAAGTGAGATCGTTTGGAAGTCATTGTAAGAATTTAGGTAATCCATTTTGGGAATCAAAGTAATAATGTTGGAATTGATACTCCCTTGAATCTTCCCATTTAACCTCATTTCCTCAACTGCTTGAAGTAAATCATCTCCAATAATATCATAAAATCAACAAAAATCTTCATAGTCCACCCATTGGGCCCATGGCTCTTATCTATTTGGAAAGGGTCAAGAACCACCTAGAGTTATTCCTTAGTCATTGGTTTGAAAATTTCATCATTCATTTTCTCATCAACCAACTGTGGAAAATAGGAAATAATTTTCAATTTTTCTTCCAAATTTGTGTGCATAAGTTCCAAGATTATATCCTAGAAATGTTGAACCCTTATCTTGGCAAGTTCATTGGCACCTCAAACTAGAATACCATCCTTTTCTTTCAACTGCCAAATAGTATTATTATTCTTCCTCTCTCTAGCAAAATTTTAAAAATAATTAGTGTTATGATATCCAGACAGAATCAATAGTGCCTAGCACTTGATCTGCCATCAATTTTCCATGTCAAGTAATAACTTGCTTCTCTGCTTCTCAAGGATGGTAATCCAATCCTAAGCATCCTAATTACCACATTATCACCTTATCTTTAAGACACCTCAATGAATAAGCAAACTGAGAATGCATATTATCTTCCATTGTTGAATCAATGCACTTTCAACTTGTCTTAACTATTTGTTGAAGTTACACCTTAGAAGACCAACATGATTTGTACAAGAATGATGCACCAAGTTCGTCTCGCCGATTCCAAATTCAAGAAACACTGAAAAGTGATCCAAGCACTAAATCTATCCTATCCATGTCTAATACCTCTACATTTGTTGAAAAATATTGCTATGTACAAGGAAATGATTGAGTCTTTTGGAAATCCTATCAAAATCAAATCGATTGTTACTCTACATCATCCAAATTTGGCAGGATCCACATATTCCCAACCTACATATTCAAACTTATTAACACAATATGAATCAACTCGATATTCCCTCGCATAACTGCCCTAGATTTATTCATGATTTAAGGTCAAGTTCAAATCCCCAAGTTGTTATTCCATGGCATAGGTTCCCTAGATTTATTCATGATTTAAGGTCAAGTTCAAATCCTCACCAATAACAAGATTTTCCACCTCAAAACAATGCAAATAAAATAAACTATCCCATAAAAATTTCTTACACTTAAAGGGACCATACAAGTTGTTCAGGTCACTGTGTGGACTATAATTTTACTATGGACAATAGGGTAATGAATCCACCCGAAAAAACCTCAGAATCCAAAGCAATGAAGTCCTAACCAAAAAAATTTCTTAAGATCAACAACCAAGGGATCCCATTTCCACATTATCTCTTGTAACAACAAAATGTCAAGCTTATCCACTTCCAAAATTAATTTTAGGGCTAGTGTTTTATCTTTCCCTCCTAGGCCCCTTATATTGACACACATGATATTCATTAGGAACCCACCAAGGGGTTGTTATTGCTATAAGAGTCCCAAATAGTAGTCTATTCCTATAAAGAAAAACTTCCCCAACTGCTTTTATTCTACATGTTTGAGTGTCAAATTTTGGCCTACCTTATAAGTACCTAGCTCCAAATGATTATCAAACCCCAACCCCCCAAATACCCCAAAGGATTTGGAAGAATCTCTAGGTATTATATGATAATCGATTCATCTATGTAAGGCCATATTGTGATCACTAAATGAGAAATTAGGAGGAATGGAGTTATGCAATATAGTGTCATAGTTTGTTTAAAATACCATACCGAAATTTTCATCCCCCTCCATCTCATAAGGTAGACCAAGAATGGAGTCTTCAAAATTTATAGAAAGAGGTTGACTAGAATCACTTGTGGGTTGACTGGAATCCTCAAATGAAGAGTTAAGTGGAGTAAAAATAGGAAAAATGGTATTATGAATAGTATGCTAACTTGATTATTTGTCGTCTTTTGCACTAGCTAAACCATTAGACCCCAGAGTCTCCCTTTCGTCGATGAAAACTCAAGGTTACCATCCATTTTGTAATTTTCCTCCAACCTACCCTTATGTTGTTCATCTTCCTCAATCAAAATAATCAACATATGTCCCACCACAAAATCTTGTGGAAAATACCTAATAATATCACTTCCATGAAAAACTTGGATCTCATTATTTGGTAGGCCAATTGAATCATTATGTGCCATGTAATCCCTATGAGGTACCTTAAACCCCTCTTGTGTACATTTCATCCCCTCCTCCACCTCATCCCTTTTATGTCTCCATGATTTCTTCTGAAATGACTTCTCATGGTCAACTAGGACATCGCCATATTGATAACACTAGACACATTAAAAGGGTACATTACATTAAACCAATGGCTAAGTATATAACCTATCCTAGACCACCAACTACATTGATTCATAGAACCTAAATGTGAGCCACTGATCATGAAATACTATTATGACATATATCATCCATTGTTCCTCGATGTCCATAGTTTTATCAATGTCCTTCAAACATCCATAAGTCCAAAACTCAAGGGGAAACCACGAAAAATTAACCCAAATCAATGTACTTTTGACAAAGTCTTCTCGAGAATCAAATAGGGGGTGCCACCACTTGAGTGTTGAGACACTCTTGTTCATGAACCAATAGTTTTCAATAATCCAAAGTGAATCCTCCATTCCTCTAAAAGTAAAACCAACAAACCCCTTCCCAAAAAATGAACAATAGAAACCTTTTCCCATAGAACTTATCGATGAGTTTTCAATCCTCCATATCCATGATCTGCCTCACACTGATGTACCCACCCAACACCAAAGAAGTACCACCATCTCATGAGAAAATAATCACATGCTTCTTTCTCCCCAATTGAGAGACAATATTAGGGATTAAACTACAAAAATATTCAGTGCTAAACCTCACCTACAAATCCAAAGGAGGATCCATCGAAACTAAGTCCTAACTCTATAACCATTGCACAATGTCATTTCTCAAAAGTAAATACAGGAGACTTGAAAGTTTGTGGATCAAAAAATCCTTTCCCTTATAGCTACTTTGTCATCGGTGATCTATTATCCCTTCTAGTACTTTTAGAAGGGTCTACATGATCCTTTGTACCCATGAAACCATAAACAATTAAATTAGGATTTGACATGGTGACATTATGATCTGAAAATTACAGGATCTTTGTAACTATTGTTTGCATGTGAAAATTGGTATACTTTGAACACATTAAACATATTTTAAAAGATTAATTTTAAATTCTTAAACATACACACATAAGCAAATAAACAATATGCAAACCATGAAAATATAGACATCATATGATAGCGGAGTTAACCCCTCCTGGGATACGTCTCTGGTCCATTTCCAATGGGAATGCCGATATTTATTAGTCTTCAAAAGGCTTACATATATGAGTTCTTGAAACACCTCTAAATCTATCATTCAAGCTCAAAACCGACTGTACCATTGTCTATGTCTTGAAATTTTGAGAAAAATGAGTATAAAGTCGAATATGTTTGCTTGAGATCTACTTTGACACACAAATCGGGAAAATTAAGCTGTATAAAAGACAAAACATTATGGATTCATGCCTCAGGATTCATTCCCATTAAAAGATGTATGGTGCCTCGAACTCCATGCCCTATACCTGAATCGAAATCTGTGCCAAAATCGGGCCACATACACACTCCTATGTCTTGTTCGTGGCTCGTGCCATGGTTTAAATAAGTTTTTAATTTAAAACAATTAAATACCAACTCCCACCATAAGTGGTAGGATTTGTACATTCGTTAAAGCACTAAAAATAGGGGAGGAGGTAATGGGTTCAAATCCCGTGGACCTCTCCGCATTACATGGTTTTGTTGGCATGTATTATTTATATGGTTCTTGGCATATGGTAATGTTTGTTAGCAGAGGTTAACAACTTAGACTACGGGATATGGTGTTGGCATAAACTATGGGATATGGTTACAATGTAATATGGATATATGGGTATGGGAGCCTCGATGTTGGCGTATGGGTTGAGGGCTAAGCCCTCGTCATGACCATTTTTCAAACCAAACTCAATTTTAACTTTATATACAACTTATGCTCTATAGCTAATAAGGAACACCGATGGGAACCTTGGTTAGCGATGGGAACCTTGGTTAGCGCAACTTTGTGAAGGATTTGGGAATACTTGGAGGTCTTGGGTTTGATCCCCATAGACTCTACCAAATTTTATACAACATTACATAACCATTTTCCCCAAATACCCATTTTTTTCACCATTTTTAACTAAATTTCTGAAACTTCAAACCTTGATATCTCCTGCATTCGGAGGTCGTTTCACATGAAACAAGCATTGACGAAAATCTCTTAACGCAATATTTGAATATGTAAAATTTAATTCACTTTTTGAAGACTTTGATTTTGATCAACTTCATAGATTCTCTTGGATCAAACCTTCCCACTGAGAATCTTTTGGACTACCAAAAGCATATTTTCATCTAGAATTGAAGTGAGGACATGTTCATCTCAATTGTCCCGTATCACTTGTCCATTCTTCCTAGAAACTATACATTTGACTCAGCATAACAACAATCAACATTGCACTGACATTGTTAAGTACATTAATCCCATTTTTCAATCAAATCTTCATTCAATATTGTCAGAACCAACCATTTACTACTGATCAGTAGAAATATGAATATCACAATTGAACATATGAAAGATATTGTACCTTATGGTTTACCTTAGGAACACCATAAATCATAATAGGTGCATGGTAATGAAATGACACTTCCTTTTCATGCTTGGGATTCTTTTCTTCCTTATATTGCATAGACATGAGTGCCAAATTCTGACTTGCATGAACAACCCTTTTTAGTTGTTGTGTAGTGCCCAATGATCTGTCATTTTTAAATGAATGTGAATATACTATGTAATCAATTCCTTCCTTAAGAAAGTGATATTGATTATGTTCTCTATATAAAATTGATTTTCGATCATACAAGTATAGACTACCCAACACAATTCCACAGATATCTCATGGAACCACATCAAATTCAACTTCATCTACAAACTTCGATGTTATTGCAAACTTTATATCGCATTGTTTTGTTACTTGTAATATTTTATCTTTGCATACCCAGCCTAATGGATAAGATTTATTATGTGGTTTTGTTGCTAATCCCAAATACTAAACTACTTCTTCTGAAATGAGATTAGATTGGGATCCACTATTTATGAGTGTGTCGATATTAGTTTGTTTTGTAATTATCCTTATATGAAACAATGCATTCATTTTTCTATCCTTGGAATTGACATGATATTTAGAAGTAGAAGCACATGAAGAACCAATGTTAGAATCATTACCAATAATATCTTTACCTTTTACACCTATGATCATTATCTTTGTTTCATCCTCAGAATATGATCCAAGGTCTTCAATGATAACCGTGGCCTTTTGCTTCCCTTTTCGATCCTTAAACCACTTTAGCTTCAATTCTAGATGTTGTACCCAACGTTTTCCTCTTCATTCCCTTGATTTTGACAATGTGAGAAGGTAGGCCTCTCATCACCTTTCCTCATTTTATTTGAATGATTACCTTACCCTTTTTCCTTGCCTTCTTTTGACTGGCTGGATTTAGCTAAAGAAAAATCATGAACACTCTTTCCTTTGGACTCAATGTGCGTAGATTGCACACATACCTCGTAAAGGTTAGTAGGATTAAACATAAGTATTGTATGACTTAAATAACTATGTAATCCTCCAATAAACTTGAGAAGAGTTTCTTGAGTGTAGAGAGTTATACCCAAAATCAAACCTCTCTTTCTGAATTCCTGAGTGTATTCTTGTACATTCTGACCTTTACCTTGCCTTAATTTTTTCCAATCCATCATGGCTTGTTGTTTGTAGCCTAATGGATAAAACTGTTTTTTTAACGCAACAATAAATTCATGCCAAGAAGAAATAATTTTACCTTTTGTATGGAGGTCTTCCTATGTCTTACTCTCCCACCAAATGAGTGTGGTGCCTCCAAGATGGAACGTAGCCAACTGGATATTTTGTTTATCATCTGCAAGCTTTCGTGTCTTGCAATACACCTCAATATGCATGATCAAATCATCTAGCTTTTTTTCCTTAAGTTCACCTTTATATGTAGGAAAATCAAACTTAATATCAAGTTTCAAATAAGGTAAATCAGACTTAGCCTTCTCAGGTTGTTTCTTTGGATTTGAAGAAGCAAAATTTAGCATTCATAAGAGGAAGAATAAGATGGAGAAGAAGGCTTAGAAGGGTCTCCTCTTTTTCCCAAAGCATTATTCTCTTCTTTCTCCTTCTTTGTTTTCTTCTTTTCCAACCTCTCTTGATAATCTGCGAACAATGTTTCTACTTTGTTTTCCATCTGATAGAAATCCTTGAGGAAGGCCTTCTTATCTTCTTCTCAGCATTCTTCATCTGCCATTTTCTCTCTTTGATGCACATGTCCAATCTTGGGATTAAATGCCTCAAGCACACCTTCACCTCGCTTTAGCCCGTATCTTGTTAACATAAACTCACAATGCAATGGTTAAGCTGCTCTAATACCAAACTTCATCAAAAAATTACAGGATCTTTGTAACCATTGTTTGCATGTGAAAATTTGTATGCTTTGAACTCATTAAACATATTTTAAAAGAAAAATTTTAAAAGCTTAAACATACACACATAAGAAAATAAATAGTATGCAAACCATGAAAATATAGATAGTAGATGATAACAAAGTTCACCCCACCCAGGATACGTCATGGCTACGTATTTGGGTCACTTCAAAGGGAAGGTCGATCTTTATTAGTCTTCAAGAGGATTGCATATATGAGTTCTGAAAACACCTATGTTTTTTGTCAGTCAAAATTAGAAACAAACTGCACCATTGTCTCCTTCTTGAAATTCTAATAAAAATGAGTATAAAGTAGACTAGGTTTTCATGAGATCTCCTCTTGAACACAAATTGAGAAACTCAATCTGCATAAAATGCAAAATAGTATAGCCTCATGCCTTGGGATATATGCCCATTAATGGTTGTACGATGCATCAAACTTCTTTCCCTGTACCTACTTTGAAATATGTGCCGAACTGATGCGCGCTCATGTGTCTTGTTTGTGGCTCGGGCCATGGTTTAAATAAGATTTTATTTTTTAAAAATTAAATACCAACTCCCACCATAAGTAGTAGCCTTCGTGCGTTAGTTAAAAAAATGTCAATAGGGAAGGAGGTCACGGGTTCAAATCCTGCGGACCTCTCCCCATTACATGGTTTTGTTGACAGGTATTATTTAAATGGTTCGTGACATATGGTAATGTTTGTTGGCAAAGGTTAACATGTTGGAATATGGGATATGGTGTTGGCATAAACTATGGGATATGGTTACAATATAATATGTATATCGGAGCCTCAGTGTCGAGCCCATTTTTCAAACCAAACTCAAGTTTAACTTTATATACAACTTATGCTCTATAGCTAATAAGGAACACGAGTGGGAACCTTGGCTAGCGCAACCTTGTGAAGGCTTTGGGCAGACTTGGAGGTCTTTGGTTCAATCACCATAGACTCTACCAACTTTTTATGCAACATTACATGCCATTTTTCCCAAATACCCATTTTTATCCAAATTACCGAAACTTCAAACCTTGATATCTCCTGCATCTTGATGTCGTTTCATGAGAAACAAGCGTTGACAAAAATTTCTTGTCGAGCTCTTCGCATATGTAAAATTTAATTTACTTTTTAAAGATTTTTATTTTGATCAACTTCAGAGATACTCCTGGATCACATTGTTTTCTATAATCCCCAAACCAAAGCTATCAATAAATGAGGGTTTACCATCCACTAATCCACCCCACATTGCTACGAGATTCCACAAAGTTCTTCAACAAGGGAGGTGAGGACAAATCTATTCCTTCGAGAGTGAATCATCAAAGTAGTTAATTAGATGTACCTTCTTATTCATGGAGTAATAAAAAAACCTAGCTAAAAGTCACTACTAATTCCTCCTATAAATCTTAGTTGTTTCCTACTATACATCCACCAATCAAGTGTTTTTTTTCTTATTTGGACTCAAAGTAAGGAAAATTTATATCAATAGCTTTGATTTTCATGAAATCAAATGTTTTGGGTATGTCTTCTATATTGTATTACCACATTAATTTATGAAGTGAACTAATGTTACGATTGAGTTTAGTATTAGTTTCACTTCACTTCACATTTAGTAGTACTCATATTCATATACATTCGACATAGTCATTCTTCATGTATACCTCTATAAATTTTTCAGGTTATCCTATCTTGGAACCATGTATCCTATATGCATCACCTTCTACGTTCCTCATACCTAGCACTACCTTCAGTGTTTCACATATTCCTATGTATTCCCTTGGCTCTGCACTACCTTTTGGAGCTATGTTCAAGAGGCATAAGAGCCATTTTTGCAATCTGCATAGTCTATTACCTACATAATATACAATCAAATCAAAGCATAATCTATAATTAAGGGAAAGGACAAAAATTTTGTTCCTTTTTTAAAGAGAAGAAACATAAATATCGATGATCTGTTACTTTGTCCTACCACCTCCAGAAATATATCTTATGGATGTTATCATAAGGTCTACTAGGCACTCTAGTCCTTCATATACCAATGATGGTTAGGGTCTCTCCCATTCTTCTTGTTTTCAAAAATACTGGATATGATCATTGTAAATGGTTTTACTAGTTGTCGAGCTTGATATTTTACTAGCTTTGCAAAAACCAACAATGTTATATTTCAAACGTCCATGTGAGATCACCAACACCAACCAATATGACTAGTTTTTAACTCAACAACCAACTAATTCTTTTATTTTTCGGTAATACTAAACGAACAAGTTTTATGAGAGGAAGAATATAGTAGTAGTATTTTGGTGATGATAAAAAAAACATTAAGTCAAACAAGCCTAATTAAATATAAAATATAGGTACTTTTGTAATCCTTGAAATCAAGGTAGCAAATCATTACAATCTTCTAGAATATGGTCGTTTTCTTATGTCACGAGTGCAACTTATCTAGAAATAGATGTTGAAGTCTAACATTTACTGTAAATCTAAGAAGCTCTTTGTTTCCATAATAGAAACTAAGAACAATTCCACTGACAAATCAATATGCAACATGAACAAACCCCTACTTTTTATACGGTTTAACCTTTCTAATTGGTTTTATTACATATTTGTCTATTAAGAGAAATGACATTGTGCCTAATGCTTTAGAAAATAGCTTCCAAATGACAACAATTTGGAAATTCATAAATTAATTGCTAGAAGCATTCATAAAATGGAAGAGAACATTTATTTTCTCTAAAGGTGTGTCCATGTCCAATAGTACAGTTATTGAGCACTAGAAATGAAGCATGACCATGATGTGCATGTAACCCATTATGAGAAAATCATTCAATTCAAAGTCCTTGTGTTTGGATTGTTATTTCCAACTTGAAATTTCAATATTGAAACATTAAATGATTGGATGTGGACACATTTTGAAACTTGGCAGCACTAAATTTTACATTTATTAGAATTAAAATGTGAGGATGTTGAAGAGAAATGTTGAGCTTAGTTGTCCAATGTGAGAATACATCCATGCTCCAGATACTAAAAAATGTAATGATGCCCCAAGAACTAAACACCAAGGCCTTTCTTGACCATTGTATGACCAATTATGTATTTTATTGAAATCTAGTTAGAGCAAGCTTTATGGAATGACATTTTTTAAAAGTAGTTGAAATCTAGTGAAAGCGAGATTTCTGGGATGACATTTTTTAAAAGTAGTGGAGCTTAGATTGGGAGGATGAATGAAAATTGTTACTATTTAATGGAATAATTAAATCATGAACACATAAATATTTCAAATGAAGATTGCATGTTATTTATTGGAATTTGTTTGGAAGCTAATTAATTTAATACATCAATGAGTAAGCATTTACCCAAAATTGTAACATCACTCTAATAAACACCCAGATCTCACCTCACAGGAAAGTTCAAAATTAATATAGAAAATTGAGAATTTCAATTGCATCCAATACCTAATTGAATTTGTAAGTTCTAGGTGCATATCTTTTACGATTTCCTTTACTACCATTCACCACATCAATCTCCCATTACACACAACTTGGAGTGGAATATGGGTTTGTGAGAGAGATGTAGTCCAACATCCATCATTTCCTTCACAACCCAATTTGTTTTTCAAATAGTCAATTTATTGAGAGCACAAAAATTAGAACACGTGCACCAATTGCCTTCTTTATTTAATACCATGAACACTGGAAATGAATAAGGACTAGTAAGTAGGACAAATAACTTTGACCCTAATAGTTGTTGAATAATTCAATTTCATTCTTCTGGGAAAATGGGTGTTGATAAGGACACAAATTTAGAGGTTGATTTCTAATAATCAAGGGAATACCATGATCCTGCTCACTACATGAACGAGATAAGGCATGGGGCATGTCAAAGACTTGTTGATGTTTGGTTAAAACCCACTACAAGTCAAGGTGAATTTATAGGGTGGGGACATCCATGACTTGAATGGCATGGAATTGGGCAATGATGTTGGAGTGTTGCTTTTCTTCAAGATATTTCCTATGAAATGAGAGTTGGTAATCATTGGAGAGCTTGAATGAATGCCTTAGAGGGTATATGTTCAACCATTTGTATTGATACCCAAGTGTAACTCCTTAAAATCTATGGTGACTAGGACCAAAATGTGTGACCATTTTTCCCACCAGGTCAAGACAAACGCCCCACACTGGAAAGTGTTCAACCCATAAATATCGGTATCTTCTTAGGTTCAAAAATCGAATATCCCATTCAACGTGCTTATGGTTGTAGCTTCATGATAGTTCCTTCTCACCCAAACCTTAGTTTCCTCGATGAAAGACATTAATGTTTACGTATTCTCCTTGATTAAAATGAAAAAAAAAACATTGAAACTCTACTAACCTATTCTCCTTGATTAAAAAAGAAAAGAAAAAACATTTAAACTTTACAAACATGAAAGTGACATCAATTCAAACTCCCAAACATTCAAATTTTCAAAATTGATACTTTATTAAATAAAGAATTAAGTTACATCTCACCTTCAAACTCTCACACATTAAAATTTTGTTGAGAGGGAGGATTTTTTTGAAAATCTATTCAAGATTTTGTATAAGATTTTGTGAAGGTTATATAGAGGGAGAAAAAAAACTATCCATCAAATCCATGTGTTTAGAAAGAAATGCATTTATATGTGGAATCTTACCGAGCGTAACATTTTCCCCATCCTTTATCTATGGTCTGGTCTAGAATGCATGTTCATGGGTGCGGTGTCTGAGTCTGTGTGTTTTCTTGAGGTCTGAGTCATGTCTGACTATCTGGTTTTGAGTCATGTCAGTCATGTTTTTCCTTCTGTGTGTGATTGATAGAGGTCAAGGTTAGACATCCATTGCTAGAGCCAAACCTTTTGTAGACTTACATTAAACCAATGGCTAAGTATATGACCTATCCTCGACCACCAACTACATTGATTCATATAACCTAAATGTGAGCCACTGATTGTGAAAGAATATTATGAAATATATCATCCATTGTTCCTCGATGTCCATAGTTTCATCAATGTCCTTCAAACATCGATTAGTCCAAAACTAAAGGGGCAACCAGGAAAACTTAACCCAAATAGATGTGCTGCTGATAAACTCTTCTCAAGAATCGAATAGGGGGTGCCACCAATTGAGTGTTGAGACACTCTTGTCCATGAACCAATAGTTCTTAATAATCCAGAGTGCATCATTTGTAACTATAAAAGAAAAACCAACAAAGCCCGTCCCAAAAAATGAACAATATGACCATATCCCACCACTAGAGACCATTCTTGTTGAATCTAAACTTTCGATGTATCCATAGAAACCATTTTCCCATAGAAATTATCCATGAGTTTTCATCCCTCTACATCCATGATATGCCTCGCATTAATGTCCCCACCCGCAACCAAATAAGTGCCACCATCTCATGAGCAAAGAAATATATGCTTATTTCTCCCCAATTGAGACATAGTATTAGGGAATAAACTACAAAAATATTTAGTACTAAACCTCAGCTACAAATCCAAAGGAGTATACATCAAAACTAAGTCCTAACTCTGTAACTATTGCACAGTGTCATCTCCCAGGAGTAAATCAAGGATACTTTAAAGTTGGTGTATCACAAACTCCTTTCCCTTTTAGTTACTTTTTCGTCAGTGATGTGATATCCCTTCTAGTACTTTCAAAAGGGTATACTTGATCGTTTGTACCCACGGAACCATAGACAATTAAATTAGGATTTAACAAGGAGACATTTTTATTCGTAATCCCCAACCAAAGCTATCAATTAATGAAGGTTTACTATCCACTAACCCCTCCACAGTGCTACAGGATTCTACAAAGTCCTTCAACAAGGGAGGTGAGGAGAAATCTCGTTCATGGAGTATTAAAAAACCCTAGCTCTAAGTCACTACTAATTCCTCCTATAAATCATAGTTGTTCCCTACTATATATACACCAATCAAGTGTTTTCTTCTTCGATTTGGACTCAAACTAAGGAAATTTTATATCAATAGCTTTGATTTTCATGAAATCAAATGTTTTGAGTATGCCTTCTATATTGTATTACCACATAAATTTATGAAGTGAAATAATACTACAGTTAAGTTTAGTATTAGTTTCACTTCACTTCACATTTAGTAGTACTCATATTCATATGCATTCGACATAGACATTCTTCACGTATACCTATATAAAATTTTAGGTTATCCTATCTTGGCACCACGTATCCTATATGCATCGCCTTCTATGTTCCACATACTTAGTGCTACCTTTAGTGTTTCACATATTTCCTTGTATTCCCTTGGATTGGCACTTCCTTTTGGAGCTATGTTCAAGAGGCATAAGAGTAATTTTTGTAATCTTCATAGTCTATTATCTGCATAATACAATCAAATCAAAGCATAATCTATAATCAAGGGAAAGGACAATTTTTTGTTCCTTTTTTGAAAAGAAGAAACAAAAATATCGAGGATCTATTACTTTGTCCTACCACCTCCAGAAATATCTCTTGTGGATGTTATCATAAGGTCTACTAGACTCTATAGTCCTTCATATACGTCCAATGATGATTAGGATATCTCCCATTCTTCTTGATTTCACAAATACTGGATATGATCATTGCAGACAGTTTTAGTAGTTGTGAAGCTTGATATTTCACTAGCTTTGCAACAATCAACAATGTTATATTTCAAACATCTAGGTGAGATCATCAACACCAACCGACATGACTAGTTTTTAACTCAACAACCAACTAATTCTTTTATTTTTTGGTAATACTAAATGAACAAGTTTTATGAGAGGAAGAAGATAGTATTAGTAGTTTGGCAACGAAAAAAAAACATTAAGTCAAACCTGCCAAATCAAATATAAAATATAGCTACTTTTGTAATCCTTGAAGTCAAGGTAGAAAATCATTAAAATATTCTAAATTATGGTCGTTTTCTTATGTCATGATTGCAACTTAACTACAAATATATGCTGAAGTAACATCTAGTGTAAATCTAAGCAGCTATGCGTTTCCATAATAGAAACTAAGTTCAATTCCACTGACAAATCAATATACAACATGAAAAACCCCTACTTTTTATATGGTTTAACCTTTCTAATTGGTTTTATTACATATGTCTCTATTCATAGAAATGACATTGTGCTTGATGCTTTGGAAAATAGCTTCCAAATGACAACAATTTGGAAATTAAAATTAATTGCTAGTAGCATTCATAAAATGGAAGAGAACATTTATTTTGTCTAGAGGTGTGTCCAGGTTTAATAGTACAATTATTGAGCACTAGAAATGAAGCATGTTTATGATGTGCATGTAACCCATTATAAGAAAATTATTTAATTCAAAGTTCTTATGTTTGGATCATTATTTGCTACTTGAAATGTCAATACCAACCATTAAGTGATTGGATGTGGACACATTTTGAAACTTTGTAGCACTAAATTTTACATTTATTAGAATGAAAATGTGAGGATGTGTCTGAAGCGAAATGTTGACATTAGTTGTCCAATGTGAGCATACATCCACGCTCTTCTAAAAAATGTAATGATGCCACAAGAACTAAATACCAAGGCATTTCTTGACCACTCTATGCTCACTTATGTATTGTATTGAAATCTAGTTAGAGCAAGCTTTATGGAATGACAATTTTTAAAAGTAGTTGAAATCTAGTGAAAGCAAGCTTTATGGAATGATATTTTTTTAAATTAGTGGAGCATATATTGGGGGGATGAATGAACACTGTTACTATTTAATGGGATAATTAAATCATGAATAAAGAAATATTTCCAAGGAAGATTGCATATTCTTGATTGGAATTGGTTTGGAAGTTGATTAATTTAATACATCAATGAGTAAACATTGTAAATTTGAGCATATAGATTTGTAGACAAATACACAACTCACAAAGAAGATCTCACAATTTACTCAGCAATTGAAGAATGAAACAGTGCAAAAGGCTTGCAGCTGTGAATGCTTTCATTAATCAAAAAAGTAATCCAGATGATAATTACAATGAAGTAAAATGGATTTAATAGCCACAAGCAATTCGAATCCACATGAGGAAGTTCGAATTGATTAGACTCTACTTGACTGTAGGTAACCAAGACTTGTCTAAATTACTATCGGAGGAACCAGTAGTTAACTGTCCTTGTCTAAACCATAACTGGAGTTCATCGGAGCTCTAAAACACAATTCAAGTGTTACATTCAGTGTTGACCAATGGTTAACTGACTGTGGTAGGTGAGAAATGCGCCCCACATGCGTGCAGTCAAGTAAACCTAGCGCTAACTGAATGTGGAGGACTTGAACTGAAAGTAACTGACTCCTAACTTAGCTTGACTAGTCATTAACTGAAGTGAACTGACCTTGGTTGGTTTCGGCACTCCCAGTGGCTTCCTAAATTGTAGGGATTGATCTAGGAGGCTCCTAAACTTATGCAATCAAGTGCAATAAGTGGCAGTGAGCCTCAATTAGTGTTCCCCACACTTTAGTAACTAAAACATGTGCCCCAATTAGGTCAAGTTTACCCAATGGTGCTAATGACTATAAATAGACTGGATGGATTCCCGATTTAGACATATGACCAAATTTGGACAAGGGAGGATTAATAATCCTAACAAACATTTATCCAAAATTGTAACATCACTCTAATAAACACCCATATCTCACCTCGCAAGCAAGTTCAAAATTAATATTGAAAACTGAGAAGTTAAATTACATCCCATACCTAATTGAATGTGTAAGTTCTAGGTGCATAGCTTTATAATTTCCTTTACTCCCATTCACCACATCAATCTCCCCTTACACACAACTTGGAGTGGAAGATGGGCGTGTGAGAGAGAGGTAGTCCAAAATCCATCATTTCCTTCAGAACCCATTTTATCTTACAAATAGTCAATTTATTGAGAGCACAAAAAATAGAACACATGCACCAATTTCCTTCTTTATTTAATACCATGAACATTGGCAATGAATAAGGACTAGTACTAGGACAAATGAATCTTACCCAAATACTTATTGAATAATTCAACTTCATTCTTCTAGGAAAATGGGTGTTGATAAGGACTCAAATTTGGGGTTTGATTTCCAAGAATCAAGGGAATTCCATGATCATGCTTACTACATGAGGGGGTAAGGCATGGGGTGTGTCAAAGACTTGTTGATGTTTGGTTAAAACTCACTGCAAGTCAAGGTAAATTTATGGGGTGGGGATATCCATGACTTGAATGGCATGGAATTGGGCAATGATGTTGGAGTGGCTTTTCTTTAAGATATTTCCATGCAATGAGAGTTGATAATAATTGGAGAGCTTGAATGAAGGTCGTATAGGGTATATGTTCAATCATTTGAATTGATACCCAAGTGTATATCATTAAAATATATGCTGACTAGGCCCAAAATATGAGACTAGTTTTCCCACCAGGTCAAGACTGAATGACGAATGTCTTGTACCGGAATATTTTCAGCCAAAAAAATATTGGGGTCTGCTTAGGTTCAAAAATCGAGTAGCTCGTTCAGTGTGCTTGTGGTTGTAGTGTTGCGATAGTTTCTTCTCACTTGAATCCTAGACTCCTTGATGAAAGACAATAATGTCTACGTATTCTCCTTGATTAAAATGGAAATAAAATAACATTAAAACTCTACTAACCAATTCTCCTTGATTAAAAAAGAAAAAAAACAATAAAACTTTACTAATATGAAAGTGACATCTCAAATTCAAACTCCCAGACATTCAAATTTTCAAAATTGATACTTTAGTAAACAAATAATTAAGTTACATAGCCCGGTGAGATAGCTCAAGTGGTAAAATGTTGTAAGTTGTGAGAAGAAGGTCTCGGGGTCAAATCCCTTGGTGGCTATACATTCCTATATAAGGGACTCACTTGATGTCCCCATCGAGTTAGCTCTATAACTAGAGCGAATGGGGTGAGGCCGCTTCGAGTGGCCCCCCTATGACTTGTTCCTGTGGACGTTGCAAAACCCGTTGTGGGGTAGGTGAACCACAATTGAAAAAAGAGTTAAGTTACATCTCACCTTCAAGCTCTCACACATTCAAAAAAATTTAAGAGGGAGGATTTTGTGAAAAGTTATTCAATCTTTTGTATAATATTTTGTGAAGGTTCTAGAAGGTTAAATAGAGGGAGAAAAAAAATATCCGTTAAATCTAGGTGTTCAGAAAGAAATTCATTTATATATGGAATCTTTCCCGGCGTAACATTTTTCTCCTCCTCTGTTTATGGTTTGGTTTGGAATGCCTGTGCTTGGGTATGGTATATGAGTCTGTGTGGTTTCTTGATGTCTGAGTCATGTCTATCTATTTGAGTCTTAGTCATGTGAGTCATGTTTGTTTGTCTGTGTGTGACTGATAGAGGAGGAGGTGAGACATATGTTGTTGGAGGAAAACCTTTTTTAGCCTCACATTAAACTAATGGCTTAGTATATGACCTATCCTCGACCACCAACTACATTGATTCATAAAACTTGAATGTGAGCCACTCATCATGAGATACTATTATGGAATATATCATCCATTGTTCCTCGATGTCCATAGTTTCATCAATGTCCTTCAAATATTCATTAGTCCAAAACTCAAGGGGAAACTAGGACAACTTAACTCCAATCGATATACTTTTGACAAACTCTTCTTGAGAATTGAATAGTGGGTGCTACCACTTGAGTGTTGAGCCACTCTTGTCCATGAAAAAATAGTTTATAATAATCCAGAGTGCATCCTCCGTACCTATAAAAGTAAAACCATCAAACCCCTTCCCATAAAAATAAAAATAGGACCATATCCCACCACTAGAGACCATTCTTGTTGGATCCATAAAAACCCTTTCCCATATAACTTATCCATGAGTTTTCAACCCTCCAGATCCATGATCTGCCTCACACTAAAGTCCCCACCCACCACCAAAGAAGTACCACCATCTCATGAGCAAAGAATTATATGCTTCTTTCTCCCCAATTGAGGCATAGTATTAGGGAATAAACTACAAAAATATTTAGTGCTAAACCTCACCTAAAAATATAAAGGAGTATCCATCGAAACTAATTCCTAACTCTGTAACTGTTGCACAGTATCATCTCCTAGGAGTAACTCCAGGATACTTTAAATTTGATGGATCACAAATTCCTTTCCCTTTTAGTTACTTTGTCATCAGTGATGTGTTATCCCTTCTAGTACTTTCAAAAGGGTCAACCTGATCCGTTGTACCCACGAAACCATAGACAATTAAATCAAGATTTGACAAGGTGACATTGTTTTTCGTAATCCCCAAACCAAATATATCAATAAATGAGGGTTTACCATCCACTAGTCCCCCCACAGTGCTACAGGATTCCACAAAGTCTTTCAACAGGGGAGGTGAGGAGAAATCTATTCCTTCGAGAATGAATCCTCAAAGTAGTCAAATAGTTGTACCTTCTCGTTCATGGAGTATTCAAAAACCCTAGCTCCAAGTCGCTACTGATTCCTCCTATAAATCATAGTTATTCCCTACTATATATCCACCATTCAAGTACTTTTTTCTTTTGTATGGACTCAAACTGAGGCAAATTTATATCAATAGATTTTATTTTCATGAAATCAGATGTTTTGAGTATGCCTTCTATATTGTATTACCACATAAATTTATGAAGTGAACTAATGCTATGATTGAGTTTAGTATTAGTTTAACTTCACTTCACATTTAGTAGTACTCATATTCATATGCATTCAACATAGTCATTCTTCATGTATACTTCTACAACATTTTAGGTTATCCTATCTTGGCACCATGTATCCTATATCCTATACTAATGATGATCATAGTCTCTCCCATTCTTCTTGCTTTCACGAATACTGGATATGATCATTGCAAAAGGTTTTACTAGCTATGAAGCTTGATATTTTACTAGCTTTGCAACAATCAACAATGTTATATTTCAAACATCTAGGTGAGATCATCAACACGAACCAATATGACTAGTTTTTAACTCAACAACCAACTAATTCTTTTATTTTTTGGTAATACTAAATGAACAAGTTTTATGAGAGGAATAAGATAGTATTAGTAGTTTGGCGAGGATAGAAAAAAACATTAATTCAAACCTACCAAATTAAATATAAAATACTTTAAGTATTCCTTGAAATCAAGGTAGAAAATCATACAATATTCTAGAATATGGTCGTTTTCTTATGTCATGAGTGCAACTTATCTAGAAATATATGTTGAAGTCTAACATTTAGTCTAAACCTAAGAAGCTCTTTGTTTCCATAATGGAAACTAAGATCAATTCCTCTGACAAATCAATATGCAACATGAACAAACCCCTACTTTTTATATGGTTTAACCTTTGTAATTGGTTTTATTACATATGTCTCTATTAAGAGAAATGACAATGTGCTTGATGCTTTGGAAAATAGCTTCCAAATGACAACAATTTGGAAATTCATAAATTAATTGCTAGAAGCATTCATAAAATGGAAGAGAACATTTATGTTGTCTAGAGGTGTGTCGAGGCCCAATAGTACAATTATTGAGTACTAGAAATGAAGCATGCTTATTATCTGGCGCATGTAACCCATTATAAGAAAATAATTTAATTCAAATTCATTATGTTTGGATAATTATTTCCTACTTGAAATGTGAATACCAACCATTAAATAATTGGATGTGGACACATTTTGAAACTTGGTAGCACAAAATTTTACATTTATTAGAATGAAAATGTGAGGATGTGTCTGAAGTGAAATGTTGATATTAGTTATCCAATGTGAACATACATCCATGCTCTGCTAACAAATGTAATGATGCCCCAAGAACTAAACACCAAGGCATTTCTTAACCACTTTATGCTCAATTATGTACTGTATTGAAATCTAGTTAGAGCAAGCTTTATAGAATGCCATTTTTTAAAATTAGTTGAAATCTAGTGAAAACAAGTTTTATGGAATGCTATTTTTTATAATTAGTGGAACATATATTGGGGGGATGAATGAACATTGTTCCTATTTAATGGGATAATTAAATCATGAACAAAGAAAGATTTCTAAGGAAGATTGCGTATTCTTGATTGGAATTGGTATAGAAGCTGATCGATTTAATAGATCAATGAATAAACATTTATCCAAAATCGTAACACCACTCTAATAAACACTTAGTTCTCACCTCGCAAGCAAGTTCAAAATTAATATAGAAAATTGAGAAGTTCAATTGCATCCCATACCTAATTGAATGTGTAAGTTCTAGGTGCATAGCTTTCTAATTTTCTTTACTCCCATTCACCACTTCAAGCTCCCCTTACACACAACTTGAAGTGGAATATGGGTGTGTGAGAGAGAGGTAATCCAAAATCCATCATTTCCTTCACAACCCATTTTGTCTTACAAATAGTCAATTTATTGAGAGTACAAAAAATAGAACACATGCACCAATTTCCTTCTTTATTTAATACCATGAACACTGACAATGAATAAGGACTCGTACTAGGACAAATGACTCTGACCCAAATACTTATTGAATAATTCAATTTCATTCTTCTAGGAAAATGGGTGCTGATAAGGACTCAAATTTGGGTTTTGATTTCCAAGAATCAATGGAATGCCATGATCATGCTCACTACATGAGGGGGTAAGGCATGGGATGTGTCAAAGACTTGTTGATGTTTGGTTAAAACTCATTGCAAGTCAAGGTGAATTTATGGGGTGGGGATATCCATGACTTGAATGGCATGGAATTGGGCAATGATGTTGGAGTGGCTTTTCTTCGAGATATTTCCCATCCAATGAGAGTTGATAATCATTGGAGAGCTTGAATGAAGGCCTTATAGGGTATATGTTCAATCATTTGAATTGATACCCAAGTGTATCTCATTAAAATCTATGGTGACTAGGCCCAAAATATGAGACCAATTTTCCCACTGGGTCAAGACTGAATGACGGATGCCTTGCATCGGAAGGTTTTTAGCCAAAAAAATATTGGGGTCTCCTTAGGTTCAAAACTAGAGTAGCTCATTCAATGTGCTTATGGTTTTAGTGTTGCGATAGTTTCTTCTCACTTGAATCATATCCTCCTCGATGAAATACAATAATGTCTACATATCCTCCTTGATTAAAATGGAAATAAAAAACATTGAAACTCTACTAACCAATTCTCCTTGATTAAAAAAGAAAAAAAAAAACAATAAAAATTTACTAAGATGAAAGTGACATCTCAAATTCAAACCCCCAGACATTCAAATATTCAAAATTGATACTTTAGTACACAGATAATTAAATTACATAGCCCGGCGAGCTAGATCAAGTGGTTGAATGCTATAAGTTGTGAGAAGAAGGTCTCGGGGTCAAATCCCCAGGGGACTATACATTCCTATACAAGGGACTCACTTAATGTCCCCATCAAGTTAGCTCTATAATTAGAGTCAATGGGGTGAGGCACCCTATGACTTGTTCTCGTGGATGTAGAAAGCCCTGTTGTGGGGTAGGTGAACCACAATTGAAAAAAGAATCAAGTTACATCTCACCTTCAAACTCTCACACATTCAAAAAAAATTAAGAGGGAGGATTTTTTGAAAAGTTATTCAATATTTTGTATAAGATTTTGTGAAGTTTCTTCTATAAGGTTAAAGAGGGGGAGAAAAAAACTATCCATAAAATCCAGGTGTTCAGAAAGAAATTCATTTATATATGGAATCTTTCCTAGAGTAACATTTTCCTCCTCCTCTATCTATGGTTTGGTATGGAATGGATGTGATTGGGTGTGGTATCTGAGTCTGTGTGGTTTCTTGATGTCTGAGTCATGTCTGTCTATCTAGGTCTTAGTCATGTGAGTCATGTTTTTCTGTCTCTGTGTGACTGATAGAGGAGGAGGTTAGACATCTTCGGTTGGAGGAAAACCCTTTTTAGCCTCACATTAAACCAATGGCTTAGTATATGACCTATCCTCGACCACCAACTACATTGATTCATAAAACTTGAATGTGAGCCACTCATCGTGAAATACTATTATGGAATATATCATCCATTGTTCCTTGATGTCCATAGTTCATCAATGTCCTTTAAATATCCATTAGTCCAAAACTCAAGGGAAAAATAGGAAAAGTTAACTCAAATCGATATACTTTTGACAAACTCTTCTTGAGAATCGAATAGTGGGTGCCACCACTTGAGTGTTGAGACACTCTTGTCCATGAAAAAATAGTTTTTAATAATACAAAGTGCATCCTCTGTACCTATAAAAGTAAAACCATCAAACCCCTTCCCATAAAAAGAACAATAGGACCATATCCCACCACTAGAGACCATTCTAGTTGGATCCATAAAAACCCTTTCCCATATAACTTATCCATCAGTTTTCAACCCTCCGGATCCATGATTCACTTCACACTAATGCCCCACCCACCACCAAAGAAGTACCACCATCTCATGAGCAAATAATTATATCTTTCTTTCTCCCCAATTGAGACATAGTATTAGTGAATAAACTACAAAAATATTTAGTGCTAAATGTCACCTACAAATATAAAGGAGTATCCATCGAAACTAATTCCTAACTCTGTAACTGTTGCACAGTGTCATCTCCTAGGAGTAACTCAAGGATACTTTAAAGTTGATGGAAATCCTTTCCCTTTTAGTTACTTTGTCATCAGTGATGTGTTATCCCTTCTAGTACTTTCAAAAGGGTTAACCTAATCCATTGTACCGGCCACGAAACCATAGACAATTAAATCGGGATTTGACAAGGTGACATTGTTTTTCGTAATCCCCAAACGAAAGATATCAATAAATGAGGGTTTACCATCCACTAGTTCCCCCACAGTGCTATGGGATTCCACAAAGTCCTTCAACAAGGGAGGTGAGGAGAAATCTATTCCTTCGAGAATGAATCCTCAAAGTAGTCAACTAGTTGTACCTTGTTGTTCATGGAGTATTCAAAAACCCTAGCTCCAAGTCACTACTAATTCCTCCTATAAATCATAGTTGTTCCCTACTATATATACACCAATCAAGTGCTTTCTTCTATGATATGGACTCAAACTGAAGCAAATTTATATATGATAGATTTTATTTTCATGAAACCAGATGTTTTGAGTATGCCTTCTATATTGTATTACCACATAAATTTATGAAGTGAACTAATGCTATGATTGAGTTTAGTATTAGTTTCACTTCACTTCACATTTAGTAGTACTCATATTCATATGCATTCGACGTAGTCATTATTCATGTATACTTCTACAACATTTTAGGTTGTCCTATCTTGGCACCACATATCCTATATCCTATACCAATGATGATCATAGTCTCTCCGATTCTTCTTGCTTTCACAAATACCAGATTTGATCATTGCAAAAGGTTTTACTAGCTATGAAGCTTGATATTTTACTAGCTTTGCAACAATCAACAATGTTATATTTCAAACATCTAGGTGAGATCATCAACACGAACCAATATGACTAGTTTTTAACTCAACAACCAACTAATTCTTTTATTTTTTGGTAATACTAAATGAACAAGTTTTATGAGAGGAATAAGATAGTATTAGTAGTTTGGCGAGGATAAAAAAAAACATTAATTCAAACCTACCAAATTAAATATAAAATACTTTACGTATTCCTTGAAATCAAGGTAGAAAATCATACAATATTCTAGAATATGGTCGTTTTCTTATGTCATGAGTGCAACTTATCTAGAAATATATGTTGAAGTCTAACATTTAGTCTAAACCTAAGAAGCTCTTTGTTTCCATAATGGAAACTAAGATCAATTCCTCTGACAAATCAATATGCAACATGAACAAACCCCTACTTTTTATATGGTTTAACCTTTGTAATTGGTTTTATTACATGTCTCTATTAAGAGAAATGACAGTGTGCTTGATGCTTTGGAAAATAGCTTCCAAATGACAACAATTTGGAAATTCATAAATTAATTGCTAGAAGCATTCATAAAATGGAAGAGAACATTTAGGTTGTCTAGAGGTGTGTTGAGGCCCAATAGTACAATTATTGAGTACTAGAAATGAAGCATGCTTATTATTTGGCGCATGTAACCCATTATAAGAAAATAATTTAATTCAAATTCATTATGTTTGGATAATTATTTCCTACTTGAAATGTGAATACCAACCATTAAATGATTGGATGTGGACACATTTTGAAACTTGGTAGCACAAAATTTTACATTTATTAGAATGAAAATGTGAGGATGTGTCTGAGGTGAAATGTTGATATTAGTTATCCAATGTGAACATACATCCATGCTCTGCTAACAAATGTAATGATGCCCCAAGAACTAAACACCAAGGCATTTCTTAACCACTCTATGCTCAATTATGTATTGTATTGAAATCTAGTTAAAGCAAGCTTTATGGAATGCCATTTTTAAAAGTAGTTGAAATCTAGTGAAAACAAGTTTTATGGAATGATATTTTTTATAAGTAGTGGAACATATATTGGGGGGATGAATGAACATTGTTCCTATTTAATGGGATAATTAAATCATGAACAAAGAAAGATTTCTTAGGAAGATTTCATATTCTTGAATGGAATTGGTCTGGAAGCTGATCATTTTAATAGATCAATGAGTAAAAATTTATCCAAAATCATAACATCCTCTAATAAACACCCAATTCTCACCTCACAAGCAAGTTCAAAATTAATATAGAAAACTGAGAAGTTCAATTGCATCCCATACCTAATTGAATGTGTAAGTTCTAGGTGCATAGCTTTCTAATTTCCTTTACTCCCATTCACCACTTCAAGCTCCCTTTACACACAACTTGGAGTGGAAGATGGGTGTGTGAAAGAGAGGTAGTCCAAAATCCATCATTTCCTTCACAACCCATTTTTTCTTACAAATAGTCAATTTACTGCAAAACATGATTATGAGGAATAATTTTGTCTTGCCTCATTTAACTTCTCGCTGAGGTATGCTACTAGTCTCTGCTCTTGATTCAGAACAACCAATGTTTTATCCTACTAGCATCTGTCTCTACTTGAAAAACTTTGTCAAAACTTGGCAAATCCATAATAAGATTCTCAGTAATTTTCTTCTTCAACAAATTGAAATTTCGGTTAGCTTCTTCTCCTGTATCTATTGTTTGATCTCTTCATTCTCTTGAGGAGTCAGTCTATAAGTTTCCTTATTAGGTAAACTTGCACCAGGTATCAAGTCAATGCGATGACTAATAATTCTCATAGGAGGTAAATCATTTGGTAACTCATCCATAATAATATCAACATATTCATCCAACGAAATTTTATCTTCAGTAGGAAAAGCATCTAAATTTGTAGAAGTTAAAAGTACCTTTGATTTACCTACAAGGGAAAAATGCAATTATTCTTCTTTCTTTACTTCTTGCAATAGTTCTTTCCCAGTCATCAGCAGAATATTGGATCCTGAACCTTCTTAGACTTCTTCATCTTGCAAAGGTGACAGTGTATGCCTCCTTCCATCCTTTTCCGGAGAATAAGTGTTTTTTCCTCCATCATGAACAAATTTTTTGTCATATTTCCATGGCCTCCCTAAGAGTATATGGCATACATCCATATGCACTATATCACATAATACCACATCGTTATAAGTACCAATTTGAAACTCCACATTGCACTGCTCATTCACCAAGAGTTTATGTCCTTTCTACAACCAGGACACTTTGTAAGGAGTTCGATGTTTCATTCTCTTCAATTCCAACTTCTATACCATCTCAATGGAGACCAAATTATATGTACTACCACTATCAATAACCATCTTACAACACTTACCTTGTGACTTGGACTTAGTCCTAAATAGACTCTTCCTCTGGGATGGTTCATGGACTTTCTTCTCTATCCTTACCAAAACTCTCTTCAACATAAGAGACTGTCCTTCCTCGGGAGGATTATCCTTTTATTCTTCCTCATTGGATTCCTCATGAGGCTCAACAATGTTTTCATTCCTCTGATCTGTAGGTTTATTCTTTGGGAACTCCCATGACACGTGTCCAATTTCTACACATGTATAGCATTTCACTTCTCTATTTCTGCCTCTTCCTCTTCCATTAAACCTACTTCCCCTAAATCCTCCTCTTTGGGGCGTGCGACTACTAGATCCTTCTTCCTCATCCTTAGAGGTCTAAAACTTACCTCCTTTTTTTGTAGATCCTCTGGCAGAACCTCTCCCTTGATTCTTTTGGTTCTGTTTTCTTAGTAACTTATCTTCTACCCTAGAGGCTTCCTGATAAGAATCTTCAACAATTTTCTAATTCAA
This sequence comes from Pseudotsuga menziesii, assembly GCA_001517045.1. Lineage (NCBI taxonomy): Eukaryota > Viridiplantae > Streptophyta > Pinopsida > Pinales > Pinaceae > Pseudotsuga > Pseudotsuga menziesii. The sequence continues at coordinate 73,487 of LPNX010486584.1, forward strand.
TAAGTTGATCTCATCTTGTATCTCATATCTCAGTCCATTTATATATCTAGCTACTCTTTCTATGTTTCCTTGTGTCTGTCCATCTCTATACTTAGGTTAAATAACTCTTTTGTATATTCTTTAACATTCATACCTTTTTGTTTAAGATTCTATAATGGTCTGATGAGAGTCAATTGATAGTCCTTAGTCATAAATCGACTTTTAATTTTATCTAACATTTTATCCCAGGTTTTGATTTTGGACTTACCTCTTCTTTCTCTGTGGATCTGAAGTTCATTCCACCAAATGGTTGCATATCCTTTCAGTCTGGTAGCAACATATTTCACCTTCTTTTTATCCTTGGTTTCTTTAAAATCAAAATACTTTGCTAGAGCATGTCACGTCCCCATGCCTCCGACCGGCATAGAGGACGCGATCTAACGGCTTTAACAGACCAGGCTAACCGCCCATGAACATGTACAGGCTTAAATATTGCCTAAGCAGAATGCTGAAAGAGAATTTAAACTGGAATATGCACACAGAATTATTAATCATTCACAGATGCAATTTAATCATCATACACAGCGGAAACATCACACATTTAAGCTAGCATTCATTCATCATGCAATCAACATGTAAACATCAGTCATTAATTAAGACATTGCAGAACATGGGATTAATACAACTCAATTAGTAAACACAATGGAATAACCATATTAACATACAAGTAGAAGGGGATGCTTCAGCCTATTTCATTCAGGCAGAATAGTGAAACAATCACATAATAATCAATTCCATTCTCATGCTATGCACCAGCATCATACCAACTAATTTAAGATAATCAATTCATCCAAGTAACATGATTAATTTAATGCACAGGGAAGACCACAGATGAACATCATTCAAACCACAAAGAATACTTATCTTTGAGATGAAGCTGTCCAATAACTGGCTATGTGAGAGCAACGTTCCACCCAACCATAGATCTCTGTCCAGCCTCTATTCTTTCAGCTGAGAGATCACCCCCGAGCTGGGCTGTGTATCCACTAAGGAGGAACTAGATGGGCTCACTCACAGCCATGGGTTCACTCAAATGGTCATGCACATCCAGCACAAGGAAGGTCCCCTTCTCTGCTACACAGTCCCTCAGGCAACTCTTCCCTCCAGTTCTCTTTAGGATGGGCATAGAAAGGTCCAGCTGCTAGCTTCCTGAGATTTCAGCCTTTACTGGGTTTATCAAGCAAACCCAACCTCTGTTCCAACATCCACACTTGGATTTCTCACCATTCTGTCAACGAATAACTCAAATTCGTCACTGACTTTCTGGGCTGCAAAAACTGGGTTTTCCCATGGATTTCGGGGTAGCTAATGCTCCCAAATTCTCCCTAAGGTTCATACCTATGGATTCCCCATTGGATTTTACTGTCCAATACCAAATCTGGGCATTTTTGGCTCTTCAAAACGTGGGTTTTTGCACAGTTGCGATTTCTGGTTTTTCACCCTGCTGGGAACTCGTTTTTGGATCGAAATTGATGCTGGGTGCTTCCCCAATGGGATGGGGATGAGGAAGAAGCAATCCCCAAGAGGTAGAGTGACTGGTGGTACAAGAAAATAGAGCCCATACTCTGCCATACGAATTTCTGGGCTGACCGTGCTCCATTAAAGCCATGGATTGTTTTTTTTCAACCACTTCCTTACAACAGAGTTAAATGTCAACAAGGAAAGTCAAATGGGTTATCACAATGACATATAGCAGCTTATGGTTCAATCCCACAACCCCTTCACCACTCCCTAGTGGATACACACGGCCCCTTCTCATTCGTTTCCTCCATAGTCAGTTTTGGTATTTTATTGCTTGATGTTTATTTACATCATTTTTTTACAATGTTCCACGGCTAAATAGCACATGGGTAACATCATGTCCAATGCTTTGCCATTTGAAATAAAATATGAACATACACTAGCGGGGCCTTGGCCTTGAGCTCCACGCTAGGTTTACATACATCATACAAACGGGGTCAAACCCGGGGACATTACAGAACATTGATCCACTCCATGAGTTCTTCAACATTCAAATTACCTTCATGCATGGGAACTTCAACTTTAGGCATGTTACTAGCTTTCACTAGCATCTTTAATTGTTTTACTTCATCAACAATCTCCTCTTTCTCTTCTTCAGAGGATTCTTCTTCATCGTTGGTGTATGTATTCCCTGAATTATTTCTCTCCATAGCTTCCATTCTAGCTTGGAGTTGTCTTAATTCCCTTTGTGTGTCTGTCTCTGTAACTTGTCTTTCTCAACCATCTCCTATAGGAAATCCATGTGCTCATTCTTGTCTCGGCATCATCCTTCTACAGGATTTGATAAGATCTGATACCAAAATTGATGCCAGGTAAGAGCTAGAAAACCTAAAATTGATCCTAATCATCAAACTTCATTGATTAAGTCTTCTTCCGCAAGCTCAATCCCGTAAGGTTGTTTCTGCAGTTCTAGTTCTGCAACTCTGGTTCCACATCTCTCCCATACGCAATTGTTTTTCCGTAATAGCCTTTTCGCAATTGTGGATTGCATATTTCGAGTTACAATTCTCAGTTTCAAAAACAGACTTCCGCAAACTTGTGGTCACAATGTTCCTTTCCAAAATTAGATTGCAAATTGCGGATTACAGATCCTCCTTCCCACTTTTCCAAAGATGGGGTTTCACAAATTTTCTCTCACAACTTTTATTCCGCAATTCAACTTTCTGTATCTTTAACCAGCTTGTAACTTCGCATTGTGGAACTCATCCTCGACCGTTGATCTCTGCGGCTTCTTCTTTATTCGTAGATATGAGATCAAGTGAAGATATTCACCTTATCTTTGCAGATCCGTTATTTTCCCTACACCTTTCTCTTTCGGAATTCATCCACAACCGTTGATTATTCTAACTCACATATTTTAACTCATAATGTTACGGGTAAATTTATTTGGAACGATCAATTTCCTCTCTGTTGCAGTCACGTGAATACATCCCCATATTCACAAATTCTCTAATAGATATGGATAAATCATGCATACTTCTGGTTATTGAAAAGAAAAACAAAACATTTACAAATGTTCATATAGGAACTGAAATTATGTTCTCCATTTCATTAACCACTGCTTACTCTCTCAAATCATCTCATATCCTATCTCATTACATTGAAAAGTAGTAATTGAGCAAATAACTCTGACCCTAATAGTTGTTGAATAATTCAATTTCATTCTTCTGGGAAAATGGGTGCCGATAAGAACACAAATTTTGGGGTTGATTTCCAAGAATCAAGGGAATACCATGATCATGCTCACTACATGAAGGGGGTAAGGCATGGAGTTTTTCAAAGACTTGTTGATGTTTGGTTAAAACCCACTACAAGTCAAGGTGAATTTATAGGTGGGGATATCCATGACTTGAATGGCATGGAATTGCGAAATGATGTTGGAGTGGATTTTCTTCAAGATATTTCCCATGCAATGAGAGTTGGTAATCATTGGAGAGCTTGAATGAAGGCCTTCGAGGGTATATGTTCAACCATTTGTATTGATACCCAAGTCTATCTCCTTAAAATATACGGTGACTAGGACCAAAATGTGTGACCAATTTTCCCACCGAGTCAATATTGGACAACGAACACCCTGCACTGGAAGGTGTTCAGACAAAAATATTGGGGTCTTCTTAGGCTCAAAACTCAAATAGCTCGTTCAACGTGCTTGTGGTTGTAGCGTCACGATACTTTCTTCTCACCCGAACCCTAGTTTCCTTGGTGAAAGATAGTAATTTTTATGTATTATCCTTGATTAAAATGAAAAAAAACATTAAAACTCTATTAACCTATTCTCCTTGATTAAAAAAGAAAAAAAAACATTAAAACTTTACTAGCATGAAAGTGACATCTCTAATTCAAACTCCTGGACATTCAAATTTTCAAAATTGATACTTTATTAAATAAAGAATTGAGTTACGTCTCACCTTAAAACTCTCACATATTCAAATTTTGTTAAGAGGGAATATTTTTTTGAAAGCTATTCAAAGGATTTTGTATAAGATTTTATGAAGGTTCTATAAAGGGAGAAAAAAATATATCCATCAAAACCAGGTGTTTAGAAAGAAATGCATCTATATATGAAATCTTACCTAGCGTAACATTTTCCTCATCCTCTATCTATGGTCTGGTTTGGAATGCATGTGCTTGGGTGTGGTTTCTGAGTTTCTGTGGTTTCTTGATGTCTGAATCATGTCTATATATATGGGTCTGAGTCATGTGATTCATGTTTGTCTATCTGTATGTGATTGATAGAAAAGGAGGTTAGACATTTGTTGCTAGATCCAAACCCTTTTTACCCTTAGATTAAACCAATGGCTAAGTATATGACCTATCCTCGACCACGAACTACATTGATTCATAGAACCTAAATGTGAGCCACTGATTGTGAAAGTTTGTTATGAAATATAGCATCCATTTTTCCACAATGTCCATAGTTTCATTAATGTCCTTCAAAAATCCATTAGTCCAAAAATAAAGGGGCAACCAAGAAAACTTAACCCAAATTGATGTGTTGCTGACAAACTCTTCTCGAGAATTGAATAGGGGGTTCCACCACTTGGGTGTTGATACACTCTTGTCCATGAACCAATATTTTTTAATAATATAGAGTGCATCCTCTGTACCTCTAAAAGTAAAACCAACAAGTCCCTTCCCAAAAAATGAACAATATGACCATATCCCACCACTAGAGACCATTCTTCTTGAATCCAAACTTTCAACCAATCTGTAGAAACCCTTTTCCCATAGAACTTATCCATGAGTTTTCAACCCTCCAGATCCATGATCTTCCTCACACTAATGTCCCCACCCACCACCAAATAAGTACCACCATCTCACGAGGAAATAACTATATGCTTAATTATCCCTAATTGAGACATAGTATTAGGGAATAAACTACAAAAATATTTAGTGCTAAACCTCACCTACAAATACAAAGGAGTATACATCAAAACTAATTCCTAACTCTGTAACTGTTGCGTAGTGTCATCTCCCAGGAGTAACTCAAGGAGACTTGAAATTTGGTGGATCACAAACTCATTTTCCGTTTAGTTACTTTGTCATCGGTGATGTGTTATCCCTTCTAGTACTTTCAAAAGGGTTTACTTGATCCTTTGTACCCACGAAACAATAGACAATTAAATTAGGATTTGAAAAAGTGACATTGTTTTTCATAATTCCCAAACCAAAGCTATCAATAAATGAGGGTTTACTATCCAGTAATCCCCCCACAGTGCTACAGGATTCCACAAAGTTCTTCAGCAAGGGAGGTGAGGAGAAATCTATTCCTTCGAGAGTGAATCCTCAAAGTAGTCAACTAGTTGTACCTTCTTGTTCATGGAGTGTTAAAAAACCATAGCTCCAAGTCACTACTAATTCCTCCTATAAATCATAGTTGTTCCCTACTATATATCCACCAATCAAGTGTTTTCTTCTTCGATTTGGACTCAAACTAAGGAAAATTTATATCAATAACTTTGATTTTCATGAAATCAAATATTTTGAGTATGCCTTCTATATTGTATTACCACATAAATTTATGAAGTGAACTAATACTACGATTGAGTTTAGTATTAGTTTCACTTCACTTCACAATTAGTAGTGCTCATATTCATATGCATTCGACATAGTCATTCTTCATGTATACCTCTATAAAATTTTAGGTTATCCTATCTTGGCACCACGTATCCTATATGCATCGCCTTCTACACTGTTCCACATACCTAGCACTACCTTCAATGTTTCACATATTGCCATGTATTCCCTTGGATTTGCACTACCTTTTGGAGCCATGTTCAAGTGGTATAAGAGCAATTTTTGGAATCTGCATAATATACAATCAAATCAAAGCATAATCTATAATCAAGGGAAAGGACAAATTTTTGTTCCCTTTTTGAAGAGAAGAAACAAAAATACTGACGATCTATTACTTTTTCCTACCACCTCTAGAAATATCTCTTATGGATATTATCATAAGGTCTACTAGGCACTCTAGTCCTTCATATACCAATGATGATTAGAGTCTCTCCTATTCTTCTTGCTTTCAGAAATACTAGATATGATCATTGCAAAAGGTTTTACTACCTATGAAGCTTGATATTTTACTAGCTTTGCAACAATCAACAATGTTATATTTCAAACATCCAAGTGAGATCATCAACATGAACCAATATGACTAGTTTTTAACTCAACAACCAACTAATTCTTTTATTTTTTGGTAATAATAAATGAACAAGTTTTATGAGAGGAAGAAGATAGTATTAGTAGTTTAATGAGGATAAAAAACATTAAGTCAAACCTGCCAAATTAAATATAAAATTTAGGTACTTTATGCAGTCCTTGAAATCACGGTAGCAAATCATTACAATCTTCTAGAGTATGGTCGTTTTCTTATGTCATGAGTGCAACTTATTTAGAAATATATGTTGAATTCTAACATTTAGTGTAAATCTAAGAAGCTCTTTGTTTCCATAATGAAAACTAAGATCAATTCCACTGACAAATCATTATGCAACATGAGCAAACCCTTACTTTTTATATGGTTTAAAATTTCTAATTGGTTTTATTACATATGTTTCTATTAAGAGAAATGACATTGTGCTTGATGCTTTGGAAAATAGCTTCCAAATGAAAACAATTTGGAAATCCATAAATTAATTGCTAGAAGCATTCATAAAATGGAAGAGAACATTTATTTTGTCTAAAGGTGTGTCCAGGTCCAATAGTACAATTATTCAGCACTAGAAATGAAGCATGCTTATGATGTGCGTGTAACCCATTATAAGAAAATCATTTAATTGAAAGTCCTTATGTTTGGATCGTTAGTTCCTACTTGAAATGTCAATACCAACCATTAAATTATTGGATGTGGACACATTTTGAAACTTGGTAGCACTAAATTTTACATTTATTAGACTGAAAATGTGAGGATGTGCCTGACGCGAAATGTTGAGATTAGTTGTCCAATGTGAGCATACATCCACGTTGTACTGGCAAATGTAATGATTCCCCAAGAAATTTAAACACCGAGGCCTTTCCTAAACACTATATGCTCAATTATGTATTGTATTGAAATCTAGTTAGAGTAAGCTTTATGGAATGACATTTTTTTTAAGTAGTTGAAATCTAGTGAAAGCAAGCTTTCTGGAATGATATTTTTTAAAGTAGTGGAGCATATATTGGGGGGGTGAATGAACATTGTTACTATTTAATGGGATAATTAAATCATGAAAAAGGGAATATTTCCAAGGAATATTGCATATTCTTGATTGGAATTGGTTTGGAAGTTGATTAATTTAATACATCAATGAGTAAACATATATCCAAAATTTTAACATCACTCTAATAAACACCCATTTTTCACCTCGTAAGCAAGTTCAAAATTAATATAGAAAACTGAGAGGTTTAATTGCATCCCATACCTAATTAAATGTGTAAGTTCTAGGTGCATAGCTTTATGATTGCCTTTACTCCCATTGACGACATCGATTTCCCCTTACACACAACTTGGAGTGGAATATGGGTGTGTGAGAGAGAGGTAGTCCAATATCCATCATTCCCTTCACAGCCCAATTTGTCTTTCAAATAGTCAATCTATTGAGAGCACAAAAATTAGAACATGTGCACCAATTTCCTTCTTTCTTTAATACCATGAACATTGGCAATGAATAAGGACAGATGACTCTGACCCCAATAGTTGTTGAATAATTCAATTTCATTCTTTTGGGAAAATGGGTGCCGATAAGGACACAAATTTGGGGGTTGATTTCCAAGAATCAAAGGAATACCATGATCATGCTCACTACATGAAAGGGGTAAGGCATGGGGTGTGTCAAAGACATATTGATGTTTGGTTAAAACCAAATGCAAGTCAAGGTGAATTTATGGGGTGGGGATATCCATGACTTTAATGGAAAGGAATTGGGCAATGCTGTTGGAGTGGCATTTCTTCTAGAGATTTCCCATGCAATGAGAGGTGATAAACATTGGAGAGCTTGAATGAACGACTTCGAGGGTATATGTTCAACCATTTGTATTTATACCGAAGTGTATCTCATTAAAATCTATGGTGTCTAGGCCCAAAATATGAGACCAATTTTCCCACCAGGTCAAGACTAAATGACGAATTCCCCGCACCGGAAGTTTTTTAGCCAAAGAAATATTGGGGTTTGCTTAGGTTCAAAACTCGAGTAGCTCGTTCAATGTGCTTGTGGTTGTAGTGTCGCGACAGGGAGTATAAAAATTTTCATATCGCAATTGTGCTTGTGGAGAAGAGTTGGTGGGCTTGTGTATCGCTATAGGTGTTCAAGTGAAATTTCTATAGTGCTTGGGTAGTTATTGCAAAGTTCTTGAAAGTGTGTATATAGAGTTTTCTTACAGGATCTATCTCTTTGGTGTTGTATTTGAGTAATATCTAATAGGGCATTGTATTAGCTACTCCGCCGATCAGTTTCTATTTCAAAAGTAAGTTATAGATCTGGTAATAAGAGAATAGGAGCAAATTATATAGCATCTTTAACACGTTGGAACTATTTTTGTACCAAAGAAGTCCAACTAACAGAAGGTTTATTGGATAACTGAGGCAAAGGGAGAGCCAAATGCGAAAAATTGAAGATGAAGCGCCTCTAAAAGTTAATATCACCCATGAAGCTTTTAAGTTCCAGTGGTAAGGGGTTTCTTCTCACCTGAATCCTAGCCTCCTCGATGAAATACAGTAATGTCTACGTATTCTCCTTGATTAAAATGAAAAAAAAAACATTGAAACTCTACTAACCAATTCTCCTTGATTAAAAAGGAATAAAAACATTAAAACTTTACTAACGTGAAAGTGACATCTCAAATTCAAACTCCTAGACATTCAAATTTTCAAAATGGACACTTTAGTAAATAAAGAATTAAGTTACATGGCTCGGTGAGCTAGCTTAAGTGGTTGAGTGTTGTAAGTTGTGAGAAGAAGGTCTCGGGGTTAAAACCCCAGGTGGTTATACATTGCTATACAAGGGCCTCACTTGATGTCCCCATCGGGTTAGCTATATAATTAGAGCGAATGGGGTGAGGCCCCTTCGGGTGGGCCCCCTATGACTTGTTTCGGTGGACGTAGAAATCCCTGTTGGGGGGTAGGTGAATCACAATTTAAAAAACAATTAAGTTACATCTCACCTTCAAACTCTCACACATTCAAATTTTGTTAAGAGGGAGGATTTTTTGAAAAGTTATTCAATATTTTGTATAAGATTTTGTGAAGGTTCTAGAGAGGGAGAAAAAAACTATCTGTTAAATATAGGTGTTCAGAAAGAAATTCATTTATATATGGAATCTTTCCGAGTGTAACATTTTCCTCCTCCTCTGTCTATGGTTTGGTTTGGAATTCCTGTGCTTGGGTGTGGTGTCTGAGTCTGTGTGGTTTCTTGATGTTTGAGTCCTGTCTGTCTATCTGGGTCTAAGTCATGTGAGTCATGTTTGTATATCTGTGTGTGATTGGTAGGGGAGGAGGTTAGACATCTGTTGCTGGAGACAAACCTTATTTAGCGTCACCTTAAACTAATGGCTAAGTATATGACCTATCCTCGACCACAAACTACATTGATTCATAGAAACTCAATGTGAGCCATTGATCATGAAAGACTATTATGAAATATATCATCCATTGTTCCTCGATGTCCATATTTTCATCAATGTCCTTCAAACATCCATTAGTTCAAAACTCAAGGGGAAACTAGGACAACTTAACCCAAATCCATATACTTCTGACAAAATCTTCTAGAGAATCGAATAGGGGGTGCCACCACTTAAGTGTTGAGACACTCTTGTCCATGAACCAATAGTTTTTAATAATCCATAGTGCATTCTCCGTACCTATAAAAGTAAAACCAACAAACCCCTTCCCATAAAATGAACAATAGGACCATATCCCACAGCTAGAGACCATTCTTGTTGGATCCATAGAAACCTTTTTCCCATAGAACTTATCCATTAGTTTTCAAGCCTCCATATCCATGATCTGCCTCACACTAGTGTCCCCACCCACCACCAAAGAAGTACCACCATTTCATGAGCAAATAACTATATGCTTCTTTCTCCCCAATTGAGACATATTATTAGGGAACAAACTACAAAAATATTTAGTGCTAAACCTCACCTACAAATCCAAAGGAGTATCCATCGAAACTAATTCCTAACTCTTTAACTATTGCACAGTGTCATCTCCTAGGAGTAACTCCAGGAGACTTTAAAGTTGGTGGATCAAAAACTCCTTTCCCTTTTAGTTACTTTGTCATCAGTGATGTGTTATCACTTCTAGTACTTTCAAAAGGGTCAACTTGATCCTTTGTACCCACGAAACCATAGACAATTAAATCAGGATTTGACAAGGTGACATTGTTTTTCATAATCCCCAAACCAAAACTATCAATAAATGAGGGTTTACCATCCACTAACCCCCCCACAGTGCTACAGGTTTCCACAAAGTGTAGTCAACTACTTGTACCTTCTCATTCATGGAGTATTCAAAAACCCTAGCTCCAAGTCACTACTAATTCCTCCTATTAATCATAATTGTTTCCTACTATATATCCACCAATCAAGTGTTTTCTTCTTCAATTTGGACTCAAACTAAGGAAAATTTATATCAATAGATTTGATTTTAATGAAATTAGATGTTTTAAGTATGCCTTCTATATTTTTTTACCACATAAATTTATGAAGTGACCTAATGCTATTATTGAGTTTAGTATTAGTTTCACTTCACTTCACATTTAGTAGTACTCATATTCATATGCATTCAACATAGCCATTTTTCATGTATACTTCTATAAAATTTTAGGTTATCCTATCTTGGCACCACGTATCCTACATGCATCGCCTTTTGTGTTCCACATACCTAGCACTCACTACCTTCAGTGTTTCACATATTCCCAATTGTCCCCTTGGCTTTGCACTACCTTTTGCAGCTATGTTCAAGAGGCATAAGAGCAATTTTTGCAGTTTGCATATTCTATTATCTTCATAATATACAATCAAATCAAAGCATAATCTATAATCAAGGGAAAGGACAAATTTTTGTTCCTTTTTTTAAGAGAAGAAAGAGAAATATCAATCTATTACTTTGTCCTTCCACCTCTAGAAATATCTCTCATGGATGTTATCATAAGGTCTACTAGACACTCTAGTCCTTCATACACCAATGGTGATTAGAGTCTCTCCCATTCTTCTTGCTTTCACAGATACTGGATATGATCATTGCAAAATGTTTTACTAGCCGTGAAGCTTAATATATTACTAGCTTTACAACAATCAACAATGGTATATTTCAAACATTTAGGTGAGGTCATCAACATGAACCAATATGACTAGTTTTTAACTCAACAACCAAGTAATTATTTAATTTTTTGGTAATACTAAGCGAACAAGTTTAATGAGAGGAAGAAGATAGTATTAGTAGTTTGATGAGGATAAAAAACATTAAGTCAAACCTGCCAATTTAAATCTAAAATATAGGTACTTTATGTAGTCCTTGAAATCAAGGTAGAAAATCATTACAATCTTCTGGAATATGATCGTTTTCTTATGTCATGAGTGCAACTTATCTACAAATATATGTTGAAGTTTAACATTTAGTGTAAATCTAAGAGGCTCTTTGTTTCCATAACGGAAACTAAGATCAATTCCAATGGAAAATCAATATGCAACATGAATAAACCCTTACCTTTTATATGGTTTAACCTTTCTAATTGGTTTGATCACATGTATCTATTAAGAGAAATGACATTATGCTTGATGCTTTGGAAAATAACTTCCAAATGACAACAATTTCGAAATTCATAAATTAATTGTTAAAATCATTCATAAAATGGAAGAGAACATTTATTTTGTCTAAAGGCTTGTCCAGGTCCAATAGTAGCACTAGAAATGAAGCATGCTTATGATTTGCATGTAACCCATTATAAGAAAATCATTTAATTGAAAGTCCTTATGTTTGGATAGTTATTTCCTAATTGAAATGTCAATACCAACCATTAAATAATTGGACTTGGACACATTTTGAAACTTAGTAGCACTAAAATTTACATTTATTAGAATGAAAATGTGAAGATGTGTCTGAAGTGAAATGCTGAGATTAGTTATCCAATGTGAGCATGCCCCGAGAACTAAACACCAAGGCCTCTCTACCACTCTATGCTCAGTTATGTATTGTATCGAAATCTAGGCCTTTCTACCACTCTATGCTCAGTTATGTATTGTATCGAAATCTAGTTAAAGCAAGCTTTATGGAATGAGATTTTTTTTAAATGGTTGAAATCGAGTGAAAACAAGCTTTTTGGAATGACATTTTTTAAAAGGAGTAGAGCATATATTGAGAGATGAATGAACATTATTACATTAATTAATGGGATAATTAAATCATCAACAAATAAAGATTTAAACTCACACATTCAAATTTCAAATTTAAATTGAAAGAGGATTTTTTGAAAAGTTATTCAAGCTTTTGTGTAAGATTTTGTGAAGGTTGCGACGTCGTATTAGTGATTTTGTCGAGGGAAAAAAAACTATCCGTTAAAGCCAGTATTAGAAAGAAATGCATATATATATATATATATACGAATTCTTACCTAGCATAACATTTTCCTCCTCCTCTGTCTATGGTCTGGTCTGTGGTCTGGAATGCCTGTGCTTGGTGTGGTGTCTGAGTCTGTGTGGTTTCTTGATGTCTGAGTCATGTCTGTCTGGGTCTGAGTCATGTGAGTCTGGTCTGTCTGTGTGATCGATAGAGGAGGAGGTTAGACATTCGCTTATGGAGCCAAACGTCTGCTGTCCCTGGCACTCCCAACTGATCTTCGAAGGCCATGAAGAATCCATTGCAGCGATCAGATCAGGGCCCTCAAAAACTTAACCGCCCTCTGAAGATATATCTATACAGAGAGCAAGCCTACAGAGACGCTGTGAGTTAATTCATTTCTCTGCAAATTTTCTTTCAATTTTTCTTAGTTTTCGCCGCCTTGTTCGTTTTTCCTTTACTTCAGCACATGATAACATATTGTGCTTTAATGGATTCAATAATCTTTTTTCTCTTTACTGTGGTTTTTTCTGGAATCCGCTTCATCTTCGGCCTTATTTTCACCATTTTAGCCTAATCGATGGACCGCTGCTTCCTCTGGGTGACCTATCATTCCAAGGGTTTGCTGAAAAGAAAAATCTCACCAATACGGACTGAGGTTTTGGACAACCGATATCAGAATATCTGGGTGACTGGACCACTCTCACCTGCACTGCAGTAGCATGACATTTGCCTCTTGCTCCCTTCATTTTGCTCGTATTTACTCCATTCGCCACCTAGTTCCTTACCAGCAACCCAGACTATGCAATTTATATTCAAAAGGATTTTCCAGTCAAGAAGCTATCATGTGCGGTCTGTACATCATCCTGTGTGTCCACGTATATTTGGATCGAATTAACACAACTACACATTTTTCCAATAATGATTTTACCATCTAGATGGACAATTTGCTTAAAAATTTATTTCCCTATAATGTATGCTAATATTAACTACTCGTATTTGTGCAGGAGCGAAGGCCATGAAGAAGCCCGCACCCGAGGCCGCTTTGGCGAAACTTCTACGATCCCGGGATATTTCTTTCTCCAGTAAAGGCCATAAAAATTCAGATTCCAGTGCAGGGATCAGATTGGGGCCCTCAAAAATTGAACAGCCCTCTGAAGATATCGACACAGAGAGAGAGCCTACAGAGCTAGAAGCGAAGAAGCAGTGCGTTAATTCATTTCCTTGCAATTTTTCTTTCATTCTCACACGGTAATCTGTAAATTATGCAAGGTGATCTGCTGGATTATAAGATGGCTTCAGGCCTTATAATGTTTGCTGATATAGATTACTGGTATGGGTACTTGTTTGTGTAGGAGCAAATCTAGGAAAAAGATCAGAAAAGGAATAGCCAGCCTAGATTTGCTTAGGCTGGATCATTTGGAAGATGGCTATCTCTGGCACAAATATGGCCAAACGGCAGTGAAGCATAGCACCTTTCCTATCCCAGGTTAATACTCCTTTCCAACTTTCTACAGCAATATATTTGGTTAATAGTCTTTCTCAACTTTCTACAGCAATATATTTTCCATAAAATAATGTAAGTTCAAATCTCTGCTGTTTATGTCAAAATGAATGAATAAGATAGCTAATAGGTTTGTGATTTGCTAAAGAATGTGCTGAGATGAAATTGTGATGATCTTTCAGATCTTAGTAACTATGTTTCTATTTGTTTATCTACTTTACCTTCTACTCCATTACCCACCCGTTGATAGCTGTTGGGTTCGATCCCGAGCCGAGTATGTCTAGTTTAGTTTAGCAGGCGGTTGGGCTTAGTAGAAAAAGAATTAATCATCTTCTGGCTGGTACTACTTTCTTTCTTCTCCATCACCCACAGATCGATGGCTGGCGGCTGATCTGAATCTGAGATGCTGTAGTTTTGTAAACTACCTTTGATGCTGTAGTTTTGTAAATGGGATGTCAGTTTAAGCCATAAAAATGTTTTGTGATTCCCGGCGGCGGATCTGAATCTGAGATCGTGTGGTGCTCGAAGCCATTTCGTATATTACAATTTATTTGGGATTTTCCAACTTAAAGGTCAGATCCAGCAGGCCGTATCCGAGGCTGGCTTCATTTTTCAAACTCGAAAGTCTTTTTCTGCCTTCGTTGCTTCAGGATTTTGTTTTTCTCTACCTTTGATGCTATAGTTTTGTAAATAGGATGTCAGTTTACGCCATAAAATTGTTTTGTGATTCCCGGCAGCGGATTTGAATCTGAGATCGTGTGGTGCTCGAAGCCGCAAATCACAGGCTGATCTGAATCTGAGATCGTATATATATATATATATATATATCATTTTACGCTTGCTTGCTGTTTGTAATTTTCTTCTCGTATGGAAATAGAGATTAATGGCTAGTGTTATACGTTTACTTGAACTTGAAATTGAGATTAAAAACAAGTGTTATGCGTTTATTTTCTCGTTTACTGTCTTGAAATCTAGATTAAAAACGAGTGCTATGAGTTTATTTTTTCGTTTTTTGTTGGTTTTCTTGTTTGCTGTCTTGAAATCGAGATTAAAAACGAGATTTATGCCTTCAAAGTTCCGACTTCAAAGCTTTGACATTTCTTTTCTGAAACAGTTTTCTTACAGCTTAGTTTGACATTGAGCTATCTTTGTCTCATTCCTCCTGCACCTAAATGCTTTGCCATTATGAAAGCTCTCAATCTTTCTGCTCTGATTCGAACCTTGACCCAACCCGTATTAGGACGTCAAGATTTATTTGAAATTAGGCATGTCAGATTTTATTCGAGTTTTCTCACTTGCACTCGTCTTTCTTCTGAGGTTGATATAGAATTTCTTGTTTCGAAACATTTCTCGGAGGCGGACTAGATTTTAAATTTTGATGTGTGGTGCTCGAAGCCGCAAATCACAGGCGGGTCTGGATCCGAGATCGTATATATTACGCTCCTTGCTTCGCTTTCCGCAGAGAGTTTTCATGGCGAATAAAGATTTTGCTTTTTTGCTGTTTGTATTTTTCTTATCGTATCGAATTAGAGATTAATGACGAGTGTTATACCTTTTTTTTGGTTTACTTTCTTGAAATCGAGATTTATGCGTTTATGGTTGGTTTTCTTGTTTGCTGTCGTGAAATCGAGATTAAAAACGAGTGTTATGCGTTTTTTTTCTCGTTTGCTATTGGTTTTCTTGTTTGCTGTCTTGAAATCGAGATTAAAAACTAGATTTATGCCTTCAAAGTTCTGACTTCAAAGCTTCGACATGTCTTTTCTGAGTAATCAGGTGTTTGAAGGAACCTTTCGAACAGTTTTCTAAAAGCGTAGTTTGACATTGAGCTCTCTTTGTCTCATTCCTCCTGCACCTAAATGCTTTGCCGTTATGTAAGACCTCAATCTTTGTGTTCTGATTCGAACCATTCGAACCTTGACAGATTTATTAGGACGTCAAGAACCATGATTTATTTATTTTCATGAAAAAGCTAAGAAATACTGCGGTTTGTCAGATTTGATTTGAGTTTTCTCACTTGCCCCCGTCTTTCGGAAATTTACTCATTTTATCTTTTCATTATATGAATATTCCATCTTAATTGTTTCAACCCTGCAAATCGAGAGCTGCACGCATCAAACGCAAATTAACATATTTTTGCGCTCTCCCTTTGGACTTTGCTTAAGCATTACCCTGAGGGTGCCTCTTCCCGTCTTTTTCCCTTTAACAATGCCAGCGGTTTCGGCCATCATTGACTTGTCTGTCACGATTGACTTGTGAGTCCTGTGTTCGATTTCCGTGGGTTTCCTCTGGTTCCTTGACCGATTAAACCCCAACATACCGCTCAATTATATCATCCATGGAAGAAAAGAAAATGAAAAAAAGGATTACGATGCCAAATGTTTGTCAGTGGCCATTGGCAGACGGTCACGATCTTCGCTTCAATTATATATATATATAATCTGATTGGATTAATCGGATAACTTATTTTTTACAAGTTTTCATGCCAAAATTTGGCAAACCAGTGGCAGACGGTCGCCGTCTCCGGGTAATTCTATTTTATGTATATATGCCCAGAGCGATTGATGTACAGTGCTCGCTTGTATTCAAGTGTGGTCATCAATAAACACCCTCCAAACTAGTTGTTGGCTGTTGGGTACGATCCGGCTCCACATTGGTAGACT
Organism: Pseudotsuga menziesii; assembly: GCA_001517045.1. Classification (NCBI taxonomy): domain Eukaryota; kingdom Viridiplantae; phylum Streptophyta; class Pinopsida; order Pinales; family Pinaceae; genus Pseudotsuga; species Pseudotsuga menziesii. Next base: position 90,246 of record LPNX010486584.1, read on the forward strand.
TAGTCGGTTTTTTATCATGGCCTCCTGTTTATCCATTGATGTGATTCAGTCTTGTAACTTCTTTATATAAACTCTTGAAACCTTCATAAATTCTTCTGAGGTTGCAATAAATTTAGCTTCCTGCATTGCCTGGTATTGGTCTTATCAGCAGGGACGCCAGAGCTGCATCCTGCAATTTGAATATACCCCACCTTAATACGACCTTTGTGTAATTACTGAAAATTGCATAAAATCAAATGGTTTGATCCTTAAAAAAGGCGCTAACAAACCAACAGTAAAATTCATGGGTTTCTTTGTTGTGTTGTGTTACTCTGATAGATTGTGTATGTCAGGCCTGCTGAGTTGATAAAGAATTTCTTGTTGCAGTTCTTTGTGAAACATTGCACTTGTTGGGGGTTGTTCTGATCGGAGGCCATAGTAGATTTCAGATATCTTTGACAGGTCAGGAAGTCCCTATACAGATTCACAGATAAAACTTTCATTTTCCATAGGAAAAAGAAATATAATACACACATAAGCTTTGTTCTAAGACAATCCGGGTCTTCTCTCTTTGCTTTGCTTTGCTTTGCTGTAAAGCCAGCCCTTTGATGGTGGGTTTCATTCAAAAAGTTCAGATAGGCTAGTTCCAGCACTCAATCCAACCCTTTTAATTATTAAAGAATTACCCATTGTCCGTTTTGAAATGACAATTTTTAATAATTGGTTGATGTAGAGTATTTGAATTGCATTCCAATACATAAGTTATACGAGTTTTGAAATGCCTTTTATTAATATTTTTAATATTTTTTCACACAAATGTTTAACCATTTTTAATAATTGGTTGATGTAGAGTATTACATGGATCTAGAGAGTTCGATGGAGGTGCTTGGCGTTATATTGTTCCCTAATTTTTGAAAAAGAAAAGGTAATGATAAATTTTTTAAACATTTGTTTTTAATATATTAATCATTTTTATATATATTTTGTCAAGCTGCTTTTCAGATATCAAATATTTTTTAATTTTAAATATTGATTTAATAGGGATTGAATTGAACTCATAAATAAAAATGTTGGTTTTCAAGCTTTTCAGATATCAAATATTTTTTAATTTTAAATATTGATTAAATATGGATTGAATGGAACCCATAAATAAGAATGTTGGTTTTCAAGATATCAATCATCTTTTTTTATGTATTTTGTTATGTTGTTTTTCAAATATTAAATATTAATTTAATATAGATTGAATTAAACCCATAAATTGTATTGGTGTCATTTTTAAGAATGTTGGTTTTCAAGATATCAATCATCTTTTTATATATATTTTGTTAAGTTGCTTTTTAGATATTAAATATTTTTAAATATTCATTTAATATAAATTGAATTGAACCCATAAATTGTATTAGTGTCATTTTTAAACATGTTAATGAATACATAAATTATCTTTATTTTTTTCATGTTTTAAATTTTTTTTTCTTTTTTTTATTGAAAGTACTATTTAAATAAAGGATCTAATATTTGGTTTTTATTTTTTCAGGTATAAAGCATCTTTGAACATTGATTAAATGTTATTTATATCACTTTGAAGTGATATACAATGACATGTATAGATTTTTTTTAGAGTTTTGTAAAGAGATACTTACAAACATATTTTTTCTTAATAAAAAAATATATTTTTTGGGATGGGATTAAACCCATCCAAATGCTCTAGATGGTGGGGCGCCCCATCATCTTTAGAGTAGTCTCTTTTGTGGTATGTTTTTTGTCGCATTCATGATGCACTAATTGTCTCTACATAAACTATTTTTATAATTTTTTAACACATAAATTTCATTTTCCACTAAATATTTACACAAACTAATTTCATGATTTCTTTCACATAAATAACTTCATTGCATATAAATATTTTCACATAAACTAATTTCATGATTTCTCTAACACATAAATAAACTTCATTGCATACAATTAAAATTATTAAATAACCAATTTTATATTTGTTTTATTTTTTTTCAAATTTATTTTTTAATTTTCTTTTTCTTTTTTCTTTCTTTTATTTATTTATTTATTGAAGTATTTATATTATTACATTGCTATTATTACTATTATTTTTATTTTAATATATGTATACTTGTCTAATTTTAGTGCATTTTCTTGGGTGTGTTTAGATCTTTTTGCATGTATTTTGTATGGTAGTTGAAATGGTTTTGATGTTTGTTAGCTCAAATAATGTTTTTTTATATACAACTCTTTGTGTTTGTTAGATGAAATAATGTTTTCTGTATGCAACATTTTTTGTTTGATTGTGTGTTTTATGAAAAGATTTTTAGGTTTATTTAATGAAATGATGTTTTTTTTTGCATGCAACTCTGTGTTTGAAATCTTTGTACATGTGCTTTGTATATAATTCTATGTATTGGTAAATGAGATAATTTAATGTTTGCTAGTTGAAACAATGTTTTTTTGTATGCAACTTTGTGCTTATTAGATTAGATGATTTTTTTATGTTTGTTAGATGGTATAATGTTTTTTCTATGCAATTTTATGTCTTTGTTAGATAAAATGATTTCTATGTATGTTAAATAAAAAAATATTTTTTTTAATGCAACTTTGTGTTTGTTAAATGAAATAATTTTTACATTTATTGAATGAAATGATGTGTTTTTGTATGCAACTCTATGTGTTTGGGTATGTAGAAATTTAAATGAAATGATTTTTATGTTTTCATATTTGTGTTCTAGATCTTTGTACATGATTTTTGTATGCAACTCTGTGCTTGTGTTTGTGTGTGTAGATTTTTGTAGTGCAACTTTATGTAACTGGGTATGTAGAACTTTGTGTGAAATTCCATTTGTTTGTGTAGATTTATCTTGTATTAGACTCTATGTGTTTGTATTTGTAGATCTTTGTATGCAACTTTATGTATTTTGGTATGTAAAACTTTGTGTGAAATTGCATTAGTTTTTGTAAAATTGTATGTTTATATTTAGATGTGTTGGTGTGAACTTTATCTTTGTTATATTAGATGATTTTTATGTTTGTTAGATGGTATAATGTTTTTTCTATGCAATTGTATGTGTTTGTTAGATGGTATAATATTTTTTCCATGCAATTTAAGTGGTTGTTAGATGAGATGATTTCTATGTTTGTTAAATAAAATAATGGTTTTTGTATGCAAGTTTGTTAACCTTGTTACATTTTATTATTTTTATGTTTGTTAGGTGGTATATGTTTTTTCTATGCAATTTTATGTGTTTGTTAGATAGTATAATGCATTTTCCATGCAATTTTATGTGGTTGTTAGATGAGATGATTTCTATGTTTGTTAAATAAAATAATGGCTTTTGTATGCAATTCTGTGTTTGTTAAATGAAATAATTTGTATATTTATTGAATGGAATGATTTGTTTTTGTATGCAACTCTATGTGTTTGGATATGTAGAAATTTGCATGAAATTGTATTTGCTTAGGTAGATTTGTATGTTTATGTTCAGATTTTTTTTATTTGTATATTTTTAAATATCATGAATTTTGTATTACATAAATTATGTATAACTTATCTCTCTCTATATGTAAATATGTATGTATGCTTATTTGTATTATAATAATATATATACACTATATTATTTTACAATTATTTTAATTGTCTTATTTTTTATTTTTTTATTTTTTCTATATTTTTATGGTTGTTTTATTTGATTTGTCATTTACTTTTAATATCAAAATTTATTAACAATTAAAAATAATCCATTTTAATTAATTTTTAATCAATTAAATAACATTATAAATATAATAAAATTAACTTAATAAATACATAAACAAAAATTATTCACATTTAAGAATAATTTATTTAATTTAATTTTTAATTAAAAATAACATCATAACAATAATAAAATAAACTTAATAAATACATAAACAAAAAATTAAAAAAAATAAATAACCCGCTTTGTTGTAACAACAACAACAAAGCACACAGATTCGCTTTGTTGTAACAACAACAACAAAGCACAGATTAGCTCTGTTGTAAGAACAACAAAGCATAGTTTTTGAGGCCATATGAGCTTTCACCTTCACGTGGTTGGTCTTGTTAGTAGAGATTCTAAAATCTCAAAGCTAAGAAAAGCTCTTAAATATAAATATATTTTTAATGTATTAACAATAATCATTATTAAGATATAATTATTATAGAACAATTAGTTATATATGATATTAATAATTTAATTTATTTTTTATTTTTTATAATATTTGAAATTTTTACTTTTAATATACAAATTTTAATGTTAAAATTTAAGGAATTTATTCAACTAAGTTTTTGAAATTTATTTTATTTTCAAATTTTTAATATCTATTTTTTGAGAAATTTTCAAATTTTTAATATTAACTTTATAAAATTAACTTAATAAATACGTGAAGAAAATTAACTTAATAAATACATAAGTAATGGTATAATGTTTTTTCCATGCAATTTTATGTGGTAGTGACTATATGATTTCTATATTTTTGTTAAATGAAATAATTTTAATATTTGTTTAATGAAATGATGTGTTTTTATATGCAACTCTATGTGTTTGGGTATATAGAAATTTGTATGAAATTGTATTTGCTTATGTACATTTGTATGTTTATGTTTAGATTCTTTTTATATGTTAAAATATAATGAATTTTGTATTACTTAAATTATGTATAACTTTTCTATATATCTATATATGTAAATATGTACGTATGTTTATTTGTATTATAATAATATATATACACACTATTATTTTACATTTTTTTTAATTGTTTTATTTTTTGAATTTTACCTTTTTTCTATATTTGTATTGGTGTTTTATTTGATTTATCATTTACTTTTAATATCAAAATCTATTAACAATTAAAAATAATCCATTTTATTTAATTTCTAACCAATTAAATAAGATCATAACTATAATAAAATTAATTAATAAATACATAAAAAATTATTGACAATTAAAAATAATCTATTTAATTTAATTTTTAATGAAAAATGACATCATAACATTAATTTAATAAAGTTAATAAATACACAAACAAAAATTAAAAAATAAAATAAAATTGTAACAACAACAAAGCATAAAGATTAGCTTGCTTTGTTGTAACAACAACAACAAAGCATAGTTTTTGTGTCTATATGAGCTTTCACCTTCACTTAGTTGGTCTTGTTAGTAAATATTCTAAAATCTCAAAGTTAAGAAAAGCTCTAAAATATAAATATATTTTCAATGCATTAATAATAATCATTATTCAAATATAATTATTGTGAAACAATTATTACATAAAATGTAGTAATTTAATTAATTTATTTATTTCTTATAATATTTGAAAGTTTTATTTTTAATATATAAATTTTAATGTTAAAATTTAAGGACTTTAATAAACTAAATTTTAATTTTGAATTTTTTTATTTTTTTTGAAATGTTTTTTTTTAAATGTAAATTTTCAATTTTTTTATATTAACTTAATTAAATTAACTTAATAAATACATAAACAATGGTTTAAAGTTTTTTCTATGTTTGTTAGATAGTATAATGTTTTTTCCATGCAATTTTATTTATGTGGTTGTTAGATAATATGATTTCTATATTTGTTAAATGAAATAATGGTTTTTGTATGCATCTTTGTATTTGTTAAATAAAATAATTTGTATATTTGTTGAATGAAATAATGTGTTTTTGTATCCAACTCTATGTGTTTGGGTACATAGAAATTTATATGAAATTGTATTTTCTTGTGTAAATTTGTATTGTATATTTTTGTTGAGATTTTTTTTGTTTGTATATTTTTAAATATAATGAATTTTGTATTATATATA